>JAKSZP010012158.1:0-100476 GCA_022478985.1 Massospora cicadina | reverse complement strand
CTATATGAATTTTGCAGTTCGATCCAGGCCCTACCTTGGTCTGACGTCATCAAAATTTCATTTCCATGATAAAGTATAACTAGTAATTCTATAAACACCCAGGTATGGCGGTCTTTACCAACCAAACCTAACAATGCAACTGCCAGCTCATTGGGAATTTCCCCACCCCAACTGATGGTAATTAATTGATTAGCCAGTTATGTTTCACTTGCAGGGACCCCTATAATACCATCATTGGAACTAGCATTTCACATTTTATAGTAGAGGAGCGCTAATAACACCCTTCATCATTTTTTCTGGATTCATAGAGGCTACGGGGGCTATCTCCTATTTGTTAATCTATAATATCAATTTAATTAAAATACTTTTCTTTCCGCTTGGAGTAGCTTTTGAACGATGTTAATAAAAAAAGTAAACGATATCTGAACCTACACCTACCACCTACCTCCCCACTCGATCCCTGATGACCTCAAATTCTTTGCTGGCTGCTCTCATGTGGGGCAGCAGTGAAACCTTATCCAGCGTTTTCTGTTCAATGGGAAAATGCGCTCAGACTGGTTCATCCAGTCCCACCAAATCCTTGGGTCAGTTCATTCCACCCAAGGATCTTGACATCCACCTTGCACGTGCTCAGGCCATGCCTTTCAGCCCACTCATTCTCCCCTCTCCCAGCTGCATTTCAGCTTTCAGGTCAAATATGGGAAGTTGTTCCCATATGCAGAGAAAGCCTTTATTGACATGGCCCAGACAGTGAGGTGCCAGCAGGATTTATTGATTTCTGCCCTTATAAAGGGTAGTTCAATCTTGGCTTCACATGCAAAGCTGACGCCGTCACTGCGGCCACTGTAAACCCTGGTTTTCCAGAGCATCCCTATTCCTACAACGCATACCCAGCTCCCCATTGACACCACTATGGTAAATCAGTTTTCAGGGTTGCCCACTCACCTTCCCCCCACGGTGCTCCATCAGGAGATGATGGAAGGCTTGGCCACGTACAGCTCAAACCCCATCCTTCAGTTTGTGGTCCCCAATAGGGCCACTCAACTCACTGGGCCTCAAGCATTCTCCACAGTTAGTCCAAATTTCAACAATATTGCTTAGTCAATTCCCCCTTGAGCCATCATTCCTTTGGCCCCTGACCACCCGTTCTGGGCCCATGTTGAGGGCGGATGGACTATCTGTCCATCCTGCTTTGATTTGGATCACTTTAAGCATAAATGCCCCTATCTTACTGCATCTGATGGACCTATGTTGCCTCCATCTGGCCCCCAATACGCCACACACCCCACTGCCTTTCTGGTATGAGGTACCATTCTTCCCTCCCTCCCCCAAAATCTGCAGCTGATGCAGCACCTGAAAATGCCAATCAAGCCCCTCCTCAGTCCAGTGCCACATATGCTTCAACCAATCAGGAGACAGATTTGATAATGGTTTGGTCCCACGCTATTCCTCAATTGACAGCACAGTCAATAAATTCACCAACCCTGATTTAAAATATGATTTGAACCCATGGACTGCATTTGATGAAACTGATGAAGTGGGAAATGCTATTGAAGAATCTGATGTCCACATCAAAGAATTTATCCAAGTACAGCACCCCATTCAGTTCCCTTGGCGTTTTTCAACCCTAGCCGGACGCCAATTTAATCTGCCCAATCCACAGCTCGCTGAAGCAGCAGCTGAGCACCCAGATAATGCTGACATCCGCGAGTTTGCTGTAGAGTCAGTGTTAATACTAGCCAAGGTTATCCCTACTTCCATTATTGCCCTGACCCAGTCCTAACAGGGCAAACGTGGCATCCTCAACCTCCACAAAAAACAACAGCTGCCATCCAGAAAGTGGCTGAAGCTTTGAAATACAAGTCAAAAGCCACCCTCACTACTGACACTTTGTTATCCCAGCTTCCTTAAATCCGCCTACATGTGGAACAATGCTTATATAAGTACTTAGGTGCAATTTTTGCTGCAATTATATACAATTGACCAACCAATCATCAGAGATCTTAACCCACATGTCGTTAATCACCCCACACCATTGCTCTCCGCCATAGCCCACACTCTTTCCTATGAGGAGGACTCCTGATACTGAGGGTGAGCCCCCCAATCCCCTTCCCCTTCCGCCATGGTGGGATAAGCGGCTCACCACTGTTCCACCTGGTAGGTTGCTTTATCATTTTTTTGTATGTTTCTCTGCTTGTTTAGGGCAGTTAGTCTGTGTTTTCAGTTCGCTTATTTGGCGTTTCTGTTTTGGTAATGTCTGTCCCCTGGTTGGCTTATTTCAAATAAATTAATTTGATTGATTATGTTTCACCTGCGGGGACCCATATAATCTACAGCCCAAAAAACAGCATTGTTTTCTGGATTTAAGGTGACCTGTGATGACTCTCCGTCATTCTCATTGAAATCAGAGGGCTAGAAGGAGCTTATCCCAAGCGGTAATTTAAAAAATCATCTGATATCTTACCATCCTGGAATTCCTTTCTGAAGGATGATCTGGACCCCTCAGTGGAAGATAGTCTCATCAAAATGGTAATGGACAGTGATGTCCATTACCATTTTGATGAGACTATCTTCCACTGAGGGGTCCAGATCATCCTTCAGAAAGGAATTCCAGGATGGCCAGAGATCAGATTGGGTATCCTACCTCTGAATCTAAGACCCATTTTAGGTGGTAGTATTTTAATAAAATTAGGTCGTTCTTAAACACTTGTGGGCCTAGCTCTGGGTCAATCAAGATCAATCAGATCACTCCTGAGAGCCCTAGACTGAAAAGTTATATGATTTAACGCACTCAGAAGGCAAAAATTGATATTGAAATAAGTTGGCAAGTATGCCCTTCAGAAACCGTTGTAGGTTAATCTTCTTTTGTTAGAGTAAGAAACTATTCCTCTCCATTTTATGACAATAATAATTATCATGGTGGATTACTATACCTGATATGGATACTCCTAGCAATTTGGTTGTACTTTATGATATAAAGAGTATTCTGGTATTTTTCTCTTTCTGACATTCTTTCCGCCCCTCTGGGGAAAGTTAGAACAACTATTATGGTAGATACAGGTGCCTCAGAGAACTTTGTTGATCAAGACATAGATGACTAATTTGAATTACATTACTTAACTGTGGTATGGTTAGAGCAGGTGCCTCCCAGGCTATTCTTAAATTTAAAGTTCAGGGTATTTTTGATTACCAGGTTGGTAAGTACCACCTTTTTTCCACTTCTTGGCAGTAAAAGCTTTCTGTACCAAATTATCTAGTACATAATGTGGTGGCATAAATTTTATATCATATCAATTTAAAGGACATCACTTTGCTTTTTTAGCTTAGGAAAGTGGTATAGTACCAACATTTCTTATGTCATTATTAAATACCAAAAGTGATTTGTCACAGTGGCCAAGTGTACATAAACTAGGACTTATACTTTTCTGAAGCCCACTTAGAGATCCTTTTACCTATATGTTTGGAGGAGTGAAAGTAGTCCTTTGGTGCGACTTCTGTGAAAGTCTTACATAAGCACTCTTAGTTTAACTATGACTTCAAACTTCTAGGTAATTTATTTTGCATCTCCACCCCAATCACCCTTTGACTTTTTGGGAAGAGAAAAAAAGTAGACATTTGAATTACATATTAACTTTCTAAAAGATCCATCTTAAAGAGTATTTCTAAGGCATGCCCACCACTCATCTTTGTGGAAAAGTAGATGGTACTCTACGCCCTTGTGTAGATTATGGTTGCTGGTCATTTAACCAGATTATTCTTTTTCCAATTTATTTTGGATAGTAATGAGTTAGTCAGGGTTGATCTATGATATAATTAGTAGCATTGATGGTCTTAGGCTTCTTAGAAAGGGAGCTTCAAGTTAATATATACAATTAATTTGATGATTAAGACTTCCTTAGCTGTCAGAGTTGATCCTTATTAGTTTATCTGCTCGAGGTTAGGATCATATAGACTAGGGAATCAAGTGAAAAGGAGTTACAAACAAAGTCATGTCAAAGCAGCAGACAATGAATGCAAAGCTATTCCCCAGCAGTGAATGCCTATGATTCTAATAGTAGGGCACTAGGGTGAGATAATACTATATATGTATGTTATTTCCCTAATAAAATATCTTGTTCTTGGTATACTAGCTTTTATTAGCAGTTGAGTTTTAGTTATTCTTAGGAAGGAAGTGCCTAGATATTGTAGTGTATAATGGTCAAGTGTTAACTGAACCATTATAGGCTCAGATTCGTGTTCCCTGTTGTCATACAGGGAGATTGTATTCAAATAAGAAATAAACCCTCGAGAACATGTGAAGTGACCACTTTGCAACAACTGGTGCTCACTACAGGGAGGTTCTGGGCCAATGGTATCCATATGTTATTGAGTTAAAAGAAATAAGAAGAGCACCAGCAAGTGAAAAAGGAGTGGCAAAGTTGAAGTTGAAACATGCAGAACTCCTGAAGTTGTGGACCTAGAATACATGAGAATAAAATTAGCTGTAAAGATGTTTGAGTCTATACAATATCTCATCAAAAAAATAAAGATGTTGAGGAAGAAGTCGTGAAACTGCGCCTGTTAGTCAGTGACATGAAGACTCACAACTAAGCCGAGGTTAAGGGAATATGGACTGAGTTATTGGGACTTAAAGTTATGGCTTTAGATTCCATATCGCAGAAGCAATGAGAAGATTTAATGGGCTGAGTGGACATAATCAAGGTTATTATGATAAAGCAGGGCTCAGACATGATTGAGGCACAAGAGTAAGACATGGTGTTAATAAAAACCACGGACAACAATACTGACCAACTCCATGTAAGTCCCAGTGAATGTCCCCTGTATGTAGATTGGGCCCTTTTCCCATTTCTGAGTAAGAAGGTACCAAAGAGGGTGACAGTACCCCTCATCACCAAGTGCGACCTCGCCCAGTGGTAGACAAGCGTCGGGTAACAGCCCTTCCTCTTCAAATTCCTCCCCCATGCCCACCTTCACCTCAGCAGAACTAGTACATTTGATCAGAGAAATTTGCACTGAGATCACCAAAATGAAGTATTTCAATCAGAAATTGAGTGGGAACATTCCCAAATATTGGTTCCCATATAGTTAAAAAAGGGACAAAGACTAATTTATCAGCTGGAATCACCAAAAGGTTTCGATTTGGCTAACACTATGATCACAAAAATTAACCCCCTCCCAAAATCATTGAGGATCATCCCCAATGTGCAGGTAGTAGCATCAGACACCATCGACAAGGGTTAGAAGCTCCCTGCTGGCAAATTGGGCGTTGCGGCCAATGCAACGCTTTTGTCTGAAAAAAATGGCCCAGCGAATGGGCATGGAGGGTTGGGCATACTGAACCCGTTCCCAACCAATTGGGACCACCCCTATGTGGGGTGGCCTTGGGGGATTCCCGCTGCTCATTGGGCTAAACACCATTGTGCCAACCGTTGTAAATGTAGTTGAGCCATGGTTAGGGCGTTTGAGGTCGAACCAACAGCAACTCAGTCTGCCACCAAATCCTTCAAATGTTGGTTACCAGTGAACTTATCTGCCCCCATTCCAAAATAATTCGCCAGTTAGGTTGAAATTGAGGGTCTTGATCCCAGATTGTCCCAGCATCAATCAACCACTATTTAATCAGTTGCAAAGCACTGAAAATGTTGTTGGTCAATTTTCTTACTTTCCTTTACAATAAAATTTTGACTCAAAACTATCAAATTTTGATTTTATTAATATCCTTCTGGCCGCATTCCTGATGGCTTTTCTCTGGTGGCCCATCAGCCCATATACCGGATGGGCTCTACCAGTACTAATGGTCACTATGGTCCCCACCATCATAAACTGGATTCATCGAGCTAGATACTTCTGGCAATTTAACCCTGTGATTATGAACTTTTGCCAACAATATACTGGGATCTTGTGGCCGTACATCTGCCATCTTCAGGCAAGGATCTGCCCCCTTGTCTCCTCAGTTGATTTAACCCTGACTACCAGTGACCTTATCAAAACCATAAATGTGGTACCACTTCCTGCAGTGAGACCTCCAGGGTCTGAGGCCTCGATTTGGTTCGCCCGCAGGTGCTCTTCACTATTCTCTTGCATCAAAGATTCATCATTTCCCAATGCCCGGCTCCATACAATGTTGTTTGGGAGGCAATGCCTCTGGCATTCTGGCTTGCTTTTTTATTACTTACACATCCTGACTGGCAGGATAGTATAAACTTCTTCTGCCGTTTCCATGACATAATTACCAAACATTATTTCCAGCCACTTCTACCCTGCTCTTCGAGGTGGGCGTTGCAGTGGTCACCCTTTACCAAATGAACATGCAATCAGTAGTCTGCTTTTTGTTTTTCATATGGTCACTTGCTGATTTTGGGAGTAGTATCTGCTCTACCCTGGAGAAATTTCTCCAGGGCGGCCAAGCTGCGTGGATTACTACCCCTCCCCCTCCTAATAGCCCAGAGGAAAGCTCACGTGTTCCAACCCAAGAGATAGTAAATCAAGCTCTTAATGCTCTTGCTGGGGTACAGATGCGCTTGGCAATTGCCCTTAACAACGCCGCTGAGTTATCCCATGCACAACAGGGGTCGCTTTATTGGACACTGTGGAAGGAGACGCCAGTCGTTGGGTTAGATGCCTTCTGCACTTTTCCTCACAAGCGGGAGATTACGCTTCACTGATTGCCATCATATCAGCTGCCTTAAAACCCCTGTTTCATGCTCAGACCACTTATTAAGATTTCTTTATACTATGTCCAAAGCCCCTAGTTTGGCTTCTTTGATCTCTACCTTCCGTGAACTGGCTCCCACACTGGACCTCTCTAATGATATGCTTCAGGCAATCCTTAGAGCAGGTTTGTATATAGTTTCTGCTCATCATGAGGTTTGGTCCACCGCAAAAGGAATGGTAGATCAAATATGTGCCGCCGCAACTACTATCAATGCCTTACCTCGCCATGCTTCCCGCTATCAAAAGGGTTATTTTATGATATGATTACCCAATGATGACGCAGACATAGTGTCTACCATCAAACCAGGAATGGTTCCATCTTATAAGCCCATTACTACTCCTGCGTCAGAGTTGGCTGATCCCAATTCGCCTATAAATGAATCAGTAAAAGCACAGATGGAGAAGGCTGTTTTCTCAAGCCCTCGGCCTTCACATCTTTACTCCAAGAAAAGTTCCTGACCTTTTCCCCAATTTGCCAGCTATTTCTTCAGTCGCAACAGAAGTAACCAAATCTTCCAATAAACAAAATTTCTCTTATTTCTTATTGCCTATGAAGATTAGTATTAGATCCCACCATGTCTCCTTTTAGCCCTGGTGGACACCGGTGCTGTGGGTAAATTTCATGAGCGTTATGTTAGTCCAACAATTAGAACTGGACATTGATGTGGTCCCATTGGTGATGGTGGCTTATTCTGCCTCCCAGACCTTGTATGTTGTTCATCAGCCAGTACCTTTTTTGGTAAATCAGTTTAGCTTTTGCTATTGATTTTCTGTGATTCCAAACTTGGTGTTTCTGGTGATTTTAGGATTGGGATGGTGGCGCTGACAACATGTTAGGATCCACCTGGAGTCTAACATGCTGTCATTCGTTAATGATCAACTGGAGGGTGAATTTCCCTTGATTGACACTTTTAAAAAAAACTAAAGGTCACAGTTCTATCACTTCCCTCATCTCTCCTGCGGTCATACCGTCCAATTTTCCAGAAAGTTTATTGTGCTATTGAAGTATTTTTATATATTGAAAAGGCGGATTACCTACTTCCTCATACTAAATTCTACTTGGGATTTTGTAAGACAGTGGAGTTGGTAAATATCAACTGCCTGTTGTAACCCCATACAGCGGAAGAGGAGGTTGCGCTCAACACTTGGTTGGATGACATGTTGAGAAAAGGATGGTTGTTTAAGGAGACCTCGCCAGTCGCGTCACCCATTATCTTTGCCAAAAAGCCGATGGTTCCCTCCATCCCTGCATAGATTATGGACATCTAAACAAAGTAACGGTTCATGATCCCTATCCCCTACCTTTGGAGCAGACAATAAGCCAAGCAATTGCAAAATCTCGTGTGTTCTCCAAGCTGGATCTCGTCAACGCCTTTAACCAGATTAGGGTAATGAAAGGACAAGAATAGTTAAGAGCGATCCAGATGAAGCGAGGCATTTTTCAATTTTGCGTAATGCCCTTTGAGCTGAAGAATGCTCCCACTACGTTTCAACATATGATTGACAGTGTGCTGGGGGATCTCCAGTTTACTTGCACAGTCACATATATTGATGACATTCTGGTTCATTCCCTGACTCCCAAACAACACACTATTGACTTGGAAGCAGTCATGGCCACCTTGCATAAGGCAGGCTTGTTTGTCAAGCCTTCCAAATGCGAGTTCTATAAGGAGGAAGTTATCTTCCTTGGGAACCTTGTCCTTAAGATGGCTACACAATTCCTCCCAATAAGTTGGACGCTATCCAAGAATGGCCAACCCTGACAACCCGGAAACAATTACGGAATTTCTTGGGAACCATCATTTTCTTAAAAAATTTTCCCTGGCCCTTTCCCAGCTAGCTGCCCCGCTCCACCCCCTCACTGGAAAGAATGTACCATTTCGCTAGACGCCCAAACCCCAGCAGGCGTTTGAATCGATCAAAGAGGTGTTTTTATCTCCTCCTGTTCTGAAGCACGCAGATCCTGCAAAGCAATATATTGTTGCATGCAATGCCTCCTCTGTGGAAGTAGGGGAAGTGTTACTTAAAGAGCACAATGGCCTGGAACATCCAGTCGCCTATTTTTCCCAAAAGTTTACCTCTATGGAGAAGTCTTGGGCCATCTATGACAAGGAGTTGGCAGCTGTAGCATGGGCATTAACTCATTAGAGGTATCTGTTACAAGGTGCTCAGCATGAGTTAATGGTCCGCACAGATCACCAGACTCTCTTGTATTTTTGTAAATCCCAGAAATTGGCACACCGACAGGCATGAATCTATTGGGACTTGTGCAGTTTCAATTTCAAATAAGAATTTGTAAAAGGTGCGCTTAACGTACTTCCTGATTTTCTCAGCTGCAGCCCCACCCACTGTCCCTCAGACCTGGAGGAAGTGGACCTCATTACCATGATTCCTGCCACTTAAATCCTGTTCATTGTTCCCCCTGTCATCTCTTCCGTCGCTCAGGCCCCTGACGCCCCACTAGTCGCTCAGGTCTTGGCCAGGCAAATGGCTTGCCCTGAGGGTGTGGAGTTGGCCGAGCAATTGCCCCACCAAAACCATAAACACTCTCTATACTCCTTGGAAGAGGGTCTTATTTATTTCCAGTCACAAATTTGGGTTCCCCCTCCCTTCAGAACTGAGGTATTTTATGCACATCATGATCCCCCCACAGTCGGCCATCTGGGAAATAAGAAATGCATTGACTTGATCAAGCGGACCTATAATTGGGTGGGTTTAACCAAGGAGGTTCTGGCCTATATCGCCGATTGCATTACTTGTGCTCAGGTTAAGTTGGATCGCTCTGGTAGAAACAGGCTTCTACACCCTTTACAGCAAGCGGAGGGTCCATGGACATTTATGTCCGTGGATTTTATCATTGAACTCCCCTGCTCTAATGGGTTCATGGTGGTGATGGTGGTGGATCATTTCACTAAGCTTTCCCTTTTTATCCCTTGTACTTCAACAATTACGTCAGAGGAAACTGCTCATTTCTTTGTGCGTCATGTGCTCTCAATGTTTGGTCTCCTACAGGAGTCATCAGTGACTATGGGCACAGTTCATGGCGCGGTTCTGGAGTGAACTCTTATCTATTCTTAAAATCTCCCCCTGTCGCTCCACATCATATCATCCCCAGTATGATGGACAGACCGAGTGAGTTAACCAAGTCCTTGAACAGTACCTGCATTGCTATGCTGCAGCCGCACAGGACACTTGGGCCAACGACCTTCCCCTTGCTCAATTTTCTTATAACAATGAGACATACGCTTCCATGGGATTTTCTCCCTACAAAGCGATGTTGGGTTAAAACCCTCCTTTTTGGTCAGACTCTGCTTGAGGCCCAAGGTCCAAGCTGCCGTGGACCATGCCAAACATATTAGGTCTACTCAATCCTTAGTGCAGGAACACCTCACCAAGGCTATTGAAGACTACAAGCAGTTCGCGGATCAAATACGCCTTCCAGGTCATGACATAATGGTGGGCTCCTATGTTATTCTCAATAAGCATCATTTACATATGCAAGTCCCCTCCAGCAAGTTTGCAAGTAAGCATTTGGGTCCTCATTTGGTAGAGGAAGTCTTGGGTAACGGTGCGTTCTGGTTAAAGCTTCCAGCTCACTGGAAACAACACCCCGTCTTCCACGTCTCCCAGCTATCACTCTTAAAGAGCATGGTTCCCATGGAGCCTGAGCCAATCATTATTGAAAATACCGAAGAAGCTGAAGTGGAGAATATCCTGGCATCCCATAAGTCCCAACAGTCCATTCAATATCTTGTGGCTTGGAAAGGTATCCAGCTTATGAGAACAGTTGGGTCAAGGCTCACGATTGTGCTAACTGTATGGAACTAGTCGAAGTGTTTCATGAATCCCACCCCAACGCTCCCTGCCCCCAAAAAACGCGACTGTAATGGCGATCAAGTTACCCAAGGCGCACAAGAATATGGACCTCGTTCAGTTTCCTGGCGGTGGTGCCTTTCCTTTGGAAAAAAAGAAAGGGTAATGTAAGTCCCAGTGACGTCCCCTGTGCATAGATTGGGCCATTTTCCTGTATTAAGTAAGAAGTTACCAAAGAGGATGCAGTACCCCTCGTCACCCATGGCGACCTCACCCACGTGGTAGATGAGCGTTGGGTAACAGATCTTACTCTTCAAATTCCTCCCTCAGTGCCCACCTTTACCTTGGCAGAACTAGTACATTTGATCAGGGAAATTTGCGCCAATATTGCTGAAATGAAGTCGTTTGATCTGAAATCAAGTGGGAATATGCCCAATGATCAGATCTCATATAGTTATAAAGGGATTAAGACTGATTTATTGGCCTGAATCGCCAAAGGTTTTAATTTGGCTAACACCATGATTGCAAAAATTAACCCCCTTCCAAAATTTTTGGGGATCATCCCTGAAGTGCAGGTAGTAGCATCGGACACCATTGACAAAGGGTTAGAAGCTCCCTGCTAGCAAATTGGGTGTCGCGGCCAATGCAACGCTTTTGTCTGAACAAATGGCCCAGCCACTGGGCATGGAGGGTTGGGCATCCTGAACCCGTTCCTAACCAATTGGGACCGCCCCTACGTGGGGTGGTCTTGGGGGATTCCCACTGCTCGTCAGGGGTAAATGCCGCTGCATTAACCGTCGTAAATGTAGTTGATCCTTGGTTTGGGCATTTGAGGTCAAACTGACAGCGACTCAGTCTGCCACCAAATCCTTCAATGTCAGTCTCCAGTGAACTTATCTTCCCCCATTCCCAAATAATTCGCCAGTTAGGTTGAAAATGAGGGTATTGATTCCAGCTTGTCCCCACATCAATTGACCACTATTTAATTAGTTGCATCACACTGAGAAAATTGTTGGTCAATTTTCTTTCTTTCCTTTAAAGTAAAAAAATTTTAACTCAAAACTATCAAATTTAATTCTATTGATATCCTTCTGACTGCATTCCTGGTGGCTTTTCTCTGGAGGCCCATTAGCCTGTATACTGGATGGTCTCTACCAGTACTAATGGTCACTATGGCCCCCACCGTCATAAACTGGATTCAGTGAGCTAGATACTTCTGGCAATTTAACCTTGTCATTATGAACTTTTACTGACAATATACTGGGACCTTGTGGCCGTACATCTGCCATCTTCAGGCAAGGTTCCGCTCCCTTGTCTCCTCAGTTGATTTAACCCTGACTACCGGTGACCTTATCAAAACCATAAATGTGGTACCATCCCCTGCAGTGAGACCTCCCAGTGTCTGGGGCGGCCTCAATTTGGTTCACCCTCAGGTTGCTCTTCACTATTGTCTTGCACCAACGATTCATTGTTTCCTAATGCTCAGCTCCATACAACGTTGTTTGGGCGGCAATGCCTCTGGCATTCTGGATTGCTTTTTGGGTGCTTACACATCCCATCTGGCAGGCTGGTCTAAGCTTCTTCTGCTGTTTCCATGACACTCCATCACCTGACTAAGAAACCGGAAGAACTATGGCGGAAGTATCTAAAGTTGAAGGCATGAATATCTAGATGCAAGAAGTGGGAAAAAACCATTGTCAATTGTTTATCTAAGATAGCTTGAAACACTGGCTGCGGTCAAAAGGATCCTGAAAGCGGATCTGTCTTGTTCAAGAAAAGTTCCTTGTCAAGGGATGACAGTTCCACTTACTTTAGTTAAGGAACTTTATGAAAGGTGAAAAGAACCCAAGCTGCTTACCCAGTATGGTGCTCTTACTCCTCTGTGCAATCCACCAGCTGGAAGTCAAAATTGTAGCATTCCCCTTGAGTCCCTGGAATTTTGGGCAACTATGAAACTGCCCAAGTTCTAAAGAAACATATAATGGTGTCATTTAATTTGTTCAAAATGGCCAATGTGTGGTGCGGGGATCACCAGAGGGTAGTTACCAAAGTAAACTGCCTTGACACAGCGAGCCAGATTATCATCTTGCCCTATTTAGCCATCAGCAAATGGACTTATGCAGAAATGAAGGTCGAATATAGGGGAGTTAATCAGTCTGAAACACCATTCCAACTGAAAGCATGAGTTCCTTAACATTCAATTCCAAAAGATTTGAGTCTGTTGAAGCCTTTAACAGTCGCTTCTACCAGGAAGCACAGATAATTATGGGTGCAGAAGCTTTAACTAATTTTGACGCCCAGAATGCTTTGATGTTGCGTTGCAAGGACATAAAGAGCTAAATTTGGTTAATATTCTCACGCTGACCGTGTGTATGAAGACAGCTCAAATATTCAGATTTGGCATTTGTGGAGCCACCTTCGATGCCCCCAATAAGAGCTTCTGTGAAGCCAACACTGCTCATAGGGGTTATGAGGGGAAATACCCTGATAAAGAACGAGTGAGGCCACCCTGATGGCCAAGTTTATTTGTTCGTAAAACTCCATAAAGGCAACATAAAAAATTAGATCATCTGCTACAAATGTGGGAATTATGGGCATATTTCACAATTCTGCCACACTAAACCCAGAAAATTAATGTGGTTGCCCCTGCTGAGATACAACTCTCTTTTACAGGAAAGGAATGTGAAGAGTAGAAGTGTAATATACCTCCACCTTTATGCATGTTCCCCCTGAACGTGTTTTTGCAGTTACCCGCTTTCAAATTAGGGCCCCTGCCCCTTATCTTAAGTTCTGCAGTTGAGCTGAGTTGAGTGATCACACCTTTCCAATATCTGGAGAACTTGACGAAGGTCCTGATTGGGATACAGTTTTTTGGCTTATGCTAACACTCTTAAATGGTAACTTAAGGCCAAGGAATATGAGTATATGAAATATCCAGCCCTCCTGATTTTTGTGTTTGTGATTGTGTTAGTTATTATGTTACTCATGGTTTCAGGTGCTAAAACAAGTCAGATCAGGCTAAGGATTAGTCCCTTCAAAGTCATTGTTAAGTTGGCCTAGGATGCCTACACAAATAAGGATTTCTCTGATGGTCGTATCATGAATCTAGTGCATGCTAAATTCCTACAAGCATGCTAATAACCAAATAAAGAGTCGTTATTAATTTTCTAATTTTTATATAGCAGATTTACTGATATTTAGAAGGTTGTTCAGCGTTTTTTAAAAGCTCAAAGCTGACGCGTTCCTTGGAAATGATCACTGATCATTATTTTAGATGCTTCATTGTTTTCTCTTCTACTAGTGCCACTAGTATTTCTATCATGTCTTATGTTATGGTGATAATTGCCGCCATTGGGTTTCTTCCATCCCTAGGCCGCAGGGGGTTGGGTAAAGGTAATTATGCCAGCAGATATTGGAAGAAGTTAATCTGGTTTAGTGTAGGATGTGATGTGAAGATATATAGATTATGCTTTTTCAATGTGTTTAATAATAGTGAGTTAGTCAGGATGATCCCCCAGTTTAATTTAGTAACATTGATGGTTTTAGGCCTCTTAGTAAGGAATCCTGAGTTAGTATTTACAATTAAGTTAACGATTAAGATTTTTTTATTTGTCAGGGATACCTAATAGTTTATCAGCTCATGGGAAAGATCTTATAGATGGGGAAAGCGAGTCAAAGGGAGTAATCAATGGCATGCTGAAGCTGCAGATTGATGAATGCAAAGCTATTCCCCAGCAGTAAATGCTGATAATTCTTATAGCAGTGCACTAGGGTGCCAGATAACTATATATGCATGCTATTTTCCTAATAATATTTTTGGTTCATGGTATATTATATTTTACTAGTAGTTGGTTTTTAGCTTATCTAAAACGAAGTTCCTAGATTTTGTAGAGAAAAACAGTCAAGTGTTTAACAGAAACATTTTTGACTCAGATTCATGTTCTCTGTCATCATAAGAGAAACTTTATTCAGTTAAGGACTAAACCCTCGAGCACCTGTGCAGTGACCGTTTTTAACAATGGTAAGTTGAATAATGTCCTTATAACCAATCTGCGTCCCATTGCAATGATAATTCAAAACACCTGATTTGTGGAGAAAGCCAAAGTTTTCTCCAATTTGGATTGTCTAAACGCCTTGATTAAATTACAATTAAAAAGATCAGGAATGGCTTATTTTCTATTACACCAGAAAGAGAATTTAAAATTCTTAGTTATAGCATTTGGCCTTAGAATTTACCTGGAAATCTTCTGAAATCATTATAATGTGGCATCAGGGGAGCTGTTGGGTGTATGTGATGTGGCCAATATGAATGCCATCCTGGTTAGCTCTCCAGATCAAGAATCCAATAAAATCTACTTGTAGCAAGTGATTGAACACCTGAGGACAGCTAACTTGGTGCTGAAAATGAGAAAGTATAAATTTTCAGTCCTAGGTAACCTTATTGGGCAACATCATGTTTGGCCAGGGTCATATGATCACTTCTGACAAAGAGAAAGTTTTTGCAACTGGCCTGCTCCAACCTCAGTGTTGGCTTATCAGTCCTCTGTACTGTAAGCCAACTAAAAAATGGGTGTTAGATTCTGGTGGTTGACTAAAAAAAATAAACCCTTTGACAACCAACAGATAGGGCAAATGTACTCCTAATGCTCAAGCTAATACTCTAATTAAAGCCTATTGCAACTACACGGCTCAGGCCAATTAACTCAACGTCTATTCAACCTGATTATTCTATCAAAAGCTCAGGCTGAATACACTCACACATCCAGGCCAATTGTTGCTGCACTAAAGCTTGGCAACTAGTCTCAACTAATTGGGACCAATATCAAACTTTCAACATGAGAAATCGCTTGGGATTGACCTGAAGAAAACGTCTACAAATCTTATGAACAAATAGACAAAAAACATAATCCTTTTCACGCCCTAGGGATAATTTCATATGTCAATCCTTGTAATCAGCATGATAGCACTTGCACATGAACCACCCAAATGGGAGTACCTAGTGATAAAGAGAGGGCCAGCTGACATCCTGATTAGGGAAGCGTTCCTGTCAGCTGTGTGACAAAAACATTACTTAAGCTGGTCTAAGAATAATTATCTGCCTATGCAAATTTTGGATGTTGATCCTCATAATTGGCACAATAGCACTTGCAGATGGACCACCTATATGGGAGTACCTAGTGCTATCAAGAGGCCTGCTGATGTCCCGATTAAGGGTGCAATAATTATTTAAATCAATGCTGAAAGTTCCTAGAATTTGTATTTCATCAGAAGTATGATAAAACTCATTTCAAGATGATCCTAGAACAATTTTGCACGCTTGTTGTTGCAATTTTCGTCCCTAAAATCCTCCCAAATATGAGAATATTTTGCCGCCAATAAACCTAGCAATAGGTCTCAATCATATCAGTTCAAGGGCCAAACTGAGGTGGAAAATAATCTGTTGAGATTGCATGCTCAAATGTGGCCAGGAGATGCCCTAGAGGTATTTATACCAGCGCCTGGCCTAATAAAAATCAGCAATAATTTAGTCTTAATAAATTTTTTTAATTTAATCTTCTTTTTGGTTTGTATCTTAAGTCTCTTTTTTTGGAGAGTATAAGAAAGCTGGGATCTCAGGATCTATAGTTGTAACTTTGCCTGCCTCAGATGAAGTTCCAAATTACAGAGGAAAGATTAAGCCCAAAATTGGCCAGAAGAGTCGGGGCTACTTAAGTATGCCTAGTGAGTTTCTGAACGGTCAAATTACTTAAGCCACTGGCAAAATAGAGGATTATTAAGCTGAAATTCAGCCTGATTAAGTGTGCAGAAATTAATTTATCAAGCGAGTGATCCACTGAATTTAACAATGGGACTTAAAGCTTTAAAACTAGCATAGTGGTTACCAAAGATGAAAAGATGGGGTACATAGACTATTTTATTGAGCTAGAAGGATTTTATATTTATAGGGCGAGTGGTGACATGATGCTGAGAAGACCTCTATTGATCCATATAATTAGGATCTTCCAAGTCCTTTCAGATTGTTTGCCTAGTTGACGTCTTCATTATTCCTCATTGACAATGTTCTCCTAACTGCATTGCTTGGAGTCGCGCCTTTTATGATTCAGTAAGAAGAAATGTTAATACTTAAGGCGTTCCATTGATTCCCATGCACATGATGTTTACTGATCAGATTTCCCATTGGTGACTTCAGCGACAGATTCTAATCAAAAGGCTTGAGAGTTGACATATTGAGGCTTGATTTGGGAGCAGGAATATTGACTCACTTATTATCTCAAAAGCTTACATGTAATAAAGGAATCACGTAGCTTTTTTGGACATTCATTTTCTTTAATGAGTTTACGCCTAGATTGCTAGAGAGTTCTGAACCCTTGTACAAGGCTAGTGATGCCAAACCTTATCAGTGGTCATATGCACTGGAGAACGCCTTTGTGGCTGTGAAGTACACATCGCTTTCTACCTCTGTACTTCAATTTGTGGTCCAAGCAAGGAAATTATAGTTATCAGTGATGCTTCCAATTTATATTGCTGCAGCTCTATTGCAAGTGGGACCAGATAAAGTTGAGCATATAGGAGAAATTTTTCCCACAAATTGTCCTTACCAGATTTGAGCTATGCTGTTTATGATTAAGCTTTAGTGGCGGTAGTGAAAGCGCTGTCTTACTGTCACCACCATCTACATGGTTCCTCCAAGCCTTTCTGAGTTCAGACGGATTATTGGGCACTGCTATAATACCGTGCCCTTTATATCCTAATCCCACATCTTACCACTGACATGAGACCCTTGGTCAGTATGTGATTTCTTATGAGTTCACAAAAGGCAAAAAGATTTGTTTAGCTAACGCCCTAAATCAGAAACTGGCCTTGGCTCCTGAACTCAAGGATGTGGAGCTTCACAACAATCAACTGGTGATTCCTCAGGTAAGATCACATAAAAACAGCCCTCAACCATTAACAGTGCACTTGTTTTTGTCTTTTATGGACTATATTGAGGATTAAGGTATGTTCACACAGGTCATCCTTTCGCAGCCTTTGTCCTTTAAGTATCCCAAAATTCTTTCAAAATGCATCTTTTTTGTACTAGTGGGGCCTTACCCAAGAGGGGGCGTCCACGCGCTTTTATTTGTTGGTGCCAATTAAGTAAAGTGAAAAAACCTAATATGGTGCCTCAGCAGTTAGCCTAAGCAGCCATATTGTATGGGGAAGGGTGATTGGTGGATCTCCATCCATCAAGGACCACAAGCCATGCGAGAGTGAGGGCAGAATGGGAGTGGGAATAAGTGGCATGTGGCAGAAGGCAAAAAATATCAGAATCTCATCAAGGGGTCAGCGGTATTTATTACCTCAGTTTACAGAGTGAATTGGAACTCAGCATGTTTGGTGATTTCTGAAGTACAATTAAATGATTTAATTTGTTATTTGGCTTGTAGGAAATTGGAATTGAACAATGCCAAATTAGCAGCGTTGATGCACTCGTGGCCCATTGCAAATGAGAACTCCTCAATTTTGTCCCAGGATTTCTCTATGAATTCTTAGGAAATTTGGGAAAGGATTAAAATGACAAGTGGCTCCATGGCCACGTTGAGGGCTCAATAAAGGAACGTTGGTTGGTGCAGTAGCTGCTTTGATGGCAAGCTGGTATTGGGTTTGATAGACAGATAAGACCTTGCAAGGGTGATAGCAGCGCTGGTGTTTGGAATTGAAATGCTGGAAAATACAGCCAATCAAACTTATAGTTTATATATTAAGGTGATCTTCATCATTCACCCATTAATAGATTCAGATGGGATTGAGACTAGTAAGCACAGGAAATCCACAGAAGATTATTGGCTGAAATTTGGAGTGGATGACTCTCAGAACTTTGTACAGGACATTTTGACTGGGGCAAGAGCCGCCATTGGATCCTACATATTATAAGATCTTACCAGATTGGCTTGCGCATTAGGGGTGTACACAAAGTGACTGAGGAAGGGGGTGGGAGGTTAAAAACCCACTTAAAAATTCAGGTGGCCTGTTGTAATTTGGTCCAATCAAACATTTCATTATTTTAATGTTGTTAAACCTTTATTTTAGAAGAAGGTTTTTTGATGTGACTTGACGCCAGGATTAATCTATTACTTATTTACAGCAGATTGCTTTGACGCCACACTCAATTCATCAATTTTAAGTTATGACGGATTGTGATGCATAAGCGCCCATGCTTTTATATGTAGCCAAATTATTGTGTTTAGAATTCTTACCACCCCACTGACAATATCTGTTAGAATATTGGCAAGTTTGGAGATCATTGGTGCTTTTAGGGCTCAGGATTTCAACAATATTGCAGTTACCAGAGTATGAAAACATTCTTTTTCTTTATGATTTTGGGCTAACTTTAAACCACAGATATATATAAATTTTAATATTAGAAATGTGAATGATAATATATCTTGGCTTAATAAAGCAAGGATAATTTATTAGATAACTCCTTCCATTATTTATGGTACTTGGGGGCTAATTGTGAGATATGAGAGATTTTATGATAAGCAGAGGGAACTCAAATTGTCTAAATGGAAATTTGGCCTATCAGAACTCTAGAAACAAATTTCATCACAATAGGGCTTAATTTTGGGCAATGGGTCCATAGTGGGGATGTGTATCTGTAAGATAGCATTTTAACATAATTCCTTCACTCAGCCATAAGGAAAGTATTATCACCTCAGCTGATTACCAGAGATTCCAGTGACTGATTGGCTAGTCTAATATTTTCATCCCCAGAACCCCCCTTCAAGTCTATAAAAAGGGCTTTGTTTCTCTTAGGGCTTTGCATTAAACTCAAGTTAGTGCTTGTGAGGACTCCTGAGCCAGTAGCCCATTTATGCTGGGAGTTCGCCATAACCTCACTAACTTGATCTGAGTTATTGTCTGAAAACATGGAGTAGAATCATTACTCCAGCTGACTAGATTCTAACAAGGATTGGCTTGGAACTTTATTTTAAAAAAACCGGAAAATTTCATACCAAAAATATTCTTATTTACTAGTCAAACGTCAATTGTCTGACATTACCCCCTTCAATAATGTTGTGGTGGAGAACAAGGCAAAAAACGTCTATGAACTCTTTTGATAATAACTTTAGAAGCAAAAGATTTGATGGAATATTCATCACCTCTCTTATGATGAAAACAAAAGGTTTTCTCAAATGGACTTAGTTTTCAACTTTGGGAGTGATGCAGTCATGATAATTGCTGGAATTTTCCCTGGGTTAGGTGTAAGCCTTGTCCAGGGGAAGGATTAACATCCCCCTCAAGAGGTGTAAATCCTAAACAGATTATTAGATTTGAAAATAAGAGTCAAACCTATATGTATATCAAATTCAGGACTTGGTATAAGTTACCCTGAATTTGAGGAAATGGTACATTCCATTTCCTTAGGACATGTGACCTGGGATCTCACCTGACCTGGTCACAAGTGTGGCTTGATCCAAGTAAAGGTCAGAATAGTGGGCAATCCAGAAGGCTAGGAGAAACCCTACTTGGATGGGGCCACTACAATCCTTCAGGCAAGTGTCCCAAAATACTCTATATGAATCCTAATTATTACTATAATAAACTACTTCTGTTCATAAGATCTATTTTATCTTATATCTTTATTAAGTTTAATTTACTCAAATGAATGGAGTCTCGTCCATTGTCGCGTCCAGAGCTGCCCCTGTCCTCTTGGCTGACGCCAGCCCCTTGCAGTCAGCCTACTTGTTGGGTTCCCCTGCATTAGCACCAGCGAGCACATTTTGGGGAAACCCAACAATAATATAAAACCAAGTCAGAGGTCGAAATAAAGAGTAAGGTGGTCTGAGCTCATTAGCTACTTGACCCTCTTTGGTGTTTGGTTTGGCAGAATTAGTCATAGCATCAGGCTGTAGCTGGATGATATGTTTGGCCAATTTCTTCATTGCCTTGTAAGGATCATCAGTCCTAGAAGAGAAACATCTTTGGATAAGAGAGCGGGTACCCCAGGTTCTTGTCCATACAAGATGCGGAAAGGAGACATTTTAAGGATCTTATGATAGCTGATACAATATGTCATAAGGGCATCAGGCAAGAACTGATCCCATTGAAGTGAATCAGAAATGGTTTTTCTTCACAATATAGATACCAAAGTTCCATTTTCTCTTTCTATGGTACCATTTGTAGAAGGGTTATATGGGGCTGAGAAAAGTTGTTGAGTTCTATGGAGGTAATCAAGATCTTGACCACTCTAGAGGTAAAATTTTTCCTTTTATCACAGAGTAGAATCTGGGGGAAACCATAACGTGTAAAAATATTCTGATATAGGAAGGTGGCGGTAGATGTGGCAGTTTGGGCTGGGAAAGTAACAGATTTATACATTTGGTAAGATGATCAATTCCCACTAGTATGTAGCGCTTCCCGCTGGTAGTCTGGGGGGGACCTATCACATATAATTTATCATGCAGAAGTGTTTTTGAAGCGTGGTGGGTTGCTATTGATACATGGTCTGAAGCAGATTTTCTTTTACTGATTGAGCATGAATCCAGGACTTCATAATGGATTCAACGATGTCCTCCCAATAGTACCAATCTTTAATCCAAACATGTGTTTTCCACACTCCAGTGTGCCCCAGAGTATAATGGGCCTCCAGGATAGCAGGTACTCATATCGAAGGTCAAAGATAAGGCAAAAAATTTACTCCTACCTTCTTGTATATCTTCCCACCCCACCTTGGTGTTGCGGTAGTGTCACACAAACATTTTATTTGAAAGGTTCATCCTCATATTACCAAACATCAGGGGTCATAAGAAGGCCATGATATCATCCCGCTTCAATTTTATCTAAGTGAAGGATAGGCAGCTAAGTCAACCCGTCACATTCTTATGGTGGGTTCCAGCTCATTGTACAATTTTTATGTCATAATGTTGGAGCTTTAAGGCCCAATGGGTCAACCGTCCAATGAGATCCATCATTTTTTGCAGCCATTTTTAGGAGGCGTGGTCAGTAACAACAGTAAAATGAAGTTCCATATAAAAAGGGCTGTAATATTTAACAAAGAGTAGGACAGAAAGGCACTCCTTTTCTGTGACGCTGTTTAAGCTTAGCTTTTGACAACATCTTTTGAAGTATGAGACTGGATGATCTACACCATCATCCAATTGAGCCATGATGGCTTCAACAGCATAATCTGAGGATCTAGTAAACAAGATAAAGGGCTTACCATAGATAGAATGACATAAGATAGGGCATTTTTTGAAGCAATTTATTTAGTGTCTCAAACGCGGCCGTTTGTTTAGCGCCCAAGAAAGGAGTGTTTTAATCCAACAGTCAGATGTGAGGCTCACTAGCTGGGAGAACTTGGGTATGAATTGATGGTAATACCCCATCATGCCTAGAAACACCTGAATATCTCAGAAGTTTTTAGGCGCAGGATTTTTGAATTAGCTTCAACCTTATCCTGAAAGGGCTGGATTCCTATCTCTGAATGTCATGTCCAAGAAAATCTATTTGTTTCTGGAAAAAAGTGAACTTTAAAGGTTTCAACTTAATAAACCTTTCTTTCCACTTGATATTATTTCAAGCGATTTTTAGAAAACAAGTCAAATTTCCACCACTGCCTCACCGCACCAATATCCAAATTTATGTCTGCAGATCCACCATCTGCTGCCCCAGTGTGAGGCAGCGGTGCTCCACCTGATAGCATTTATTGCCCAGCAGGCAAACGCGTGTGAACTGGCTAATCCAGCCCGCCTAATGCATTGGGCCAATTTGTCCCTCCAAGGGACTTTTTTTACACTTAGCGTGGTCCCACCAACCTGCCCCCACCCCCTAGCCATACCCCAATCCAATATTCACTTTTGCCTTTGCGTCAAGTACAGACATCTCTTCTCATATGCTGACAAAGCAATAATTGAGCTGGCAAAGGCCACCTTTGCACCAGCTCAGTTTATCAACTTCCGCCCTTACAAGGGCTATTTTGATATAGGCTTTTCCACCAAAGAGGATGCAGCTGCCGCAGCAGCTATGCCCTTAATATATAAAAACACACCCATTACCACCACTTGTACATGTCTCCCCAGTGACACCACATTTGTGGTGACCTTTGCAAACCTTCCTTCACACCTTCCCCCTCAAACACTCTATGAATAATTGATGAGAGGGCTGTCCAAATATGGCACAAACCCCATCCTCCACTTCCTTGTCCTGAGCAGTGCTGAACAATTAGCGGCACCACAGGCAATGGCATTATTACCCCCACCAGGCTACTATAGCCCAGCACATCCCACCACGTGCCTATATCCCATCCACACCGGATCACTTCTTTTGGGCTCGCATTGACAATGGGTGCACAGTTTGCCCCCTCTGTCATGAGTTGGATCATTCTAAAAAGGCCTGATGCCATAGTTCAAAAAATGCAGAAACTGCCAAGCCCACATGTGAGGCCACACAAAAAGCGTTTAAGTGGGGAGTTTTGGCTGCCCCCACCCCCTCCAGCTGAATGTTCAAAAAAACAGCAAAACTTTACAACTCCAACTTAAGCTGGCCAAATTTCTCACAATCTACCCAATAAGGAGCAGGTTTGGACTCAAATTCAAAGCAACCAGTTTCTCGCTCCAAAACTTAATCAACCACAGCCACGTCTCTCTGACTTAATCCTATTCAACCAAAATCCCTGGGATCTATTGGATGAAATAACAATATCTAGGAAATTGTCAACCTCTAGACTTTTTAATCAATTTGGAACCATATCTACCTTCAGACTTGATGCCCCTTTCCCGCCCAATAAATATGTCCCCAAACCCATTGCTACCCCATTCTTGAGCAACCATGAACTTGATGAGGCTGTGGTGGCCTCACCTGATAGTCTCCATTTCCACAAAGCTGTGGCACTCACTATTGCTTTATTTAAAAAAGGGATCCATGTCTCCCAATTCCCTCCCAATTTCCCTATGGTTTCAAAAGTGGAAATTGAACAACTAAATGAAACTGCCACCTCCACTGTCAAGCATGTTGCTGCACTGGCAGAATTTTCCCCCACCACGTGTATCACCAGAGTCAATATTATGAAATTCGCCCAGCTTCCTGACGCACACATACAAGATGAATACCATGTTGCTGAACTCCTGGAGGCTTTGCTCCAGGCCCAAATTGTCATTAATGATTTCAACAATTTTCTTTTTTACCTCGACCCACATCCTGTGGATGCCCCAACCCTATTGCTCTCAGCTTTGATCCGCCTATTCAAGGGTGAAGATGAAATAGATAATTCGCCTGATCCCCCTCTCCCTCCGCCATGGTGGGATAAGCGGCTCACCGCTGATACACCTGATAGGTTATTTTTTTCTTCTGTTTTAGTGTCTCGCCACTCATTTAGGGCGTTTAACCTTTGTTTTAAGTTCACTTATCTTGGTTTTGTATGAGTAATGTCCATCCCTGGTCAGCTTTCCTTTATTAAAATTTAAAATTTAAAATAGATATAGTGGAGATTACATAAATTAAAAATTTCACCAAGAGCCCAAGGTTGAGGATTCACACCTAATAGGGAAATACTGGCACTGCCCCCTCCAAGCCTTGACTGGGGTAATGATGAATTTGTCAGGGTCATAAAGCATTGTTAGGGTCCCTAAATTACCAGAGTAGGTCTGGATGTAATAACCCAAGGTAGTTGAGATAGGTGTTGACCCAATGAGAAAGAGTTGGTTTACAGTCTCATAATATGTAGTCAGTCAGTGGTATGACAAATCCTTTCATCAACATTGCTTTTGTTTGGTTCACTTTGACCAGCTTAATTTTTAAGAGGCAGGGTCCCAAGTGTTTAGCATTTCACCCCACTCAGGATTGGCAAGCATTATCTCAGTATATGGGCTGAGAGACTAGGTATAAGAATAGAAAACAATTTTATGGAGCTTGCTTGTGTTAGACTGAACCTCAGGTTTGCATGGTGGTGTGGCATCTCTTCTATATTCAAGTCTGATGGTATATAAATAGAAGGTTGGTAAAGGGTTTTGGCAAAGGTACATACAGCATCCAGTGGGAGTATTAATTAATGAAAGATCACTAAAGCATCTAGTAAGGGCAAACTTTTGTAAAGAGACATTAGTTTTAAAGGTCAGATATAGTTGTTGAAATAGCCAAAGGAAGGATTTGGGTGTATTCCTGATTGATGTGACATCAGAGGGCAGAAATTTTTGGTATAGCCATGCTTTAATATGTAACGGCAGTTGGAAAGTTCACATTATTTTTTGGTCAAGGCTTGTCTTATAATAGAAGTTTATTGTATCAATGTATAAATATATACTTGGATTGGGAAGTATCAAGATTGAAAATCCAAGGCAAGCGCCAAAATAGTAGTCAAATTATTTTGGTTGTTTTTCCCAAATTAAGAATAACAGCCTTTGTTTTGTCATTAGAACTGACGGGCTGACTTGGTTTAGGTTTTGTTCTAGAATAAAATTTGGCGTTAGAATTCTTTAAGTGGTATACAATTTTGTAAATACATATATTGGCGCCAGCAAGAGGGTTGAGAAAGACAAGAGACATAGGAGCATAGGCAGCATTCTGACATTTTGGGTGTATGGAAGAAGCAGTAAAGTAGAGGGAGGCCAGAGCGAAAATGACAAAAAATCTAAGTAAAGCAGCCATATGAATATTATTAAATGACTCTGCGGTTGAGTCCATAAAGCTGCTTTAGGGCTGGAAGAAGTGATCCTTTGCAGGGAGAAACCTTGACGTCCTTTTCAGGAACGTTGAGGTGAACTTACAGTTGTGAAAAGATATAATAATGGAGCAAATAATCGTCCTGATATTATAGACGTTGACAACATACTCATAAATGGCGGACAGTCTGAGTGTGTTGCCATTAAACTCAAAGCAGTTAGGGTTACTAGAATCACTAGCTAATTTGACGGAGGTGCAGCTCACATTGGTAGTAAAGATGATCATGAGAATAAAGTTGAGGAGATAAATGCAGATAGAATTGGCTTTAGAATTCATGTTGTAGTTTGAAAAGAGAAATTTGATTGGCAGGTAGGCGAAGGCAAGAGAATTTGAGTATAGCTTTGCAATGATATCTCAAAGTGGTTAAGCAGTAGCCTATATTATTAATTTTAAAAATGTGTTAGATTTTTTCAAGGAAATCAAATTCTCTGGTGCCATCAGAAAATCTTAAAGTATTAGAAAAATACTTTGTAAAATAAAAGGTTGGTAATAAATTTAAGTTGTAGAAGAGAGCAATTTGGTCTTGAGGTCATTTGCCTCAGCTAACCTGAGTGAATATTGGGGTTTCTGGTAGCCTCAGCAAGGAAACAAATTTTGATCCAAAAATTTTTCAGCTGGCCAGATTGAGCAGCTGTAATCTCATTGTTGGGAAACAAAGCGGCGAAGCAGTCAATTGGTTTAGCTGCTCCATTTGGGTTGACAAGAGGTTCTGGATCAGCTGCAAAATTATACTCAAGTTTTCTTGTAAAACTTTAGATTTGGTTCAGGTAACTAGAAAGGGCGCTGAGGCCGTCAGGGTGGCTGCTCTGACTTCAACATCAGAATAGTGTGGAGTTTCAGTGAAGGGTGATTTAATATTGTCATCACTATTTTCTTAAATTTAGATTTGGTGCCAGCTTTCAGTTCACTGGCTATGAAAAGCCATTTTTATGAAATTATCCCAGGTTTTTTGGGATAAGTGGTAGATTTGGTGGAATTCTTCTAGGATTAATTCAGCAAAGCATAAAAGTATCATTATTCATAGCATCTTATGTCTTATTTAATGCTTCCTCCGCTGCTTCGTTATTTTTAAAATTTATAGTCAACCTCTGAAATTTGTTTAGCAGTATCTTTGACATAATCCTTGATTATCTCAACCTGTTTTCAAATGATGCACATCACATATCAAATTTGATTTCAAACCTCATTTCTTCCATTGCTGTCTTCATCAGTTCAATTAGCCCATGGCTCAAAATGTCCATGGCATTTGTGACACCCAGGTAGGTTCAGCTCTTCAACCCACCAGCAAAAGGTACTTCTTTATATCTGCAAGGTAGAGGAGCTCCTTCTTATCCTTATTTATCCTGTTTTGATTTCTTGAGTGGAACCTATTGTGTAAAATCATCTTTTTCTTATTGCTGGAATGATTTAATATTTATGAAGGTACATCTTCACCAGGTAGCCTTGGAAGCACTTGATAGAAAGCACCAGTTTCTGGATTTTCTGGTTTGATGGCTAGTAGTCCTTCAAAGGATAGATGATTATGAGTCAAACTATCACTGACGGCTTCCCAGTGAACTATTTTGTCACTAGGGATATTAACACTTTAGATTATCTTAGCGGGAATATTACTTTGCTAAGGCAATAATAAATGCAATTTGGCTTAAATTGATAACTAGAGGTAAATTAAGCGTAATTAAATCAATAACCAGGGATATATACCTTTAAGGATAAACTCTTGGTGCAGATATCAACCCTTGGGATTAGAAAGATCTTCCATATTATGAGCAAACAAGGCGGGATGACCTTGGGACAAATATTCCACGTTGAGTTTTTTAGCCTTTGCTGGGTTTGAACCTGTTTGTAATCAAAACCCAACCCAGAGTGGAGTAGAAACCACCCCGCCATGCTACCACTACTCAGAATCTCCCCTATAACACAAGTTAGCTTTGTATTGAATTCAGGAAGGAACAGTGTAAAAAGATCTAGGATTTATTATCTTAGATTTTTTATATTGAAGAATGGATTTTACCTAAATAGATAGAGGGTATAAAAGGTAAAATAAAATTAGTGATAATGCAAAAATAAACCCTTGGTTATTACAGCTAGTGTAACACTGAATGGTGAGACATCCTGGTTTTTTTAACAAAGCATTTTGTAATTATAAATGTTTGATGCTATTTAACTTGTTATTTAATAATATTTTTTGGGCCATAAGCCTATTAAAGAATCAAACAATACATAAATATAAATAGAGACAAGCAGAGATTAAATAATAAATATTTTATCAAAAACACAAGGTCAAAGCTTCTTACCTACTTGGCAAATCTGACAAATATCATTAACTTTATAAGGCCACATTGCTTACAAGAGAGTTTTTCAATTATATTAAAGACATTGCTATTTAAAGGTAGTTTGGAAGGTCTATAATAAGCTCTTCACCATAACTAACACTAAACTCAAAACATTTTATATGTTAATATACCTCAAAATTGTAGCCCTAAAACTCAAATAATTTTCATTATTTTTAAGCCCCTTCATTAGCATAAAAACATTGATACTCTCTTTTATTATCATTATGAACCTCAACTATTTGTCATTATCTTATCCCTAATAGGCCAATTGAGCTAAAGGTGTAAAGCCTGAGGCTAACTTTAATATTATCCTTTCTTTTCAGAAAAATAATATGAATATAGGTCAGCATTCCTATATGCAGTTAAGTTACCATATCTGGCTGTCAGTCTTACCCCTGTTTAGATGAAGTCTTGATTTTAGGATTAAAATTTATCAATTACTTTGATAGTTTTCAACTAAACTATTACTTTTGTTGGCATTAATTTTATATTTACTATTTGATTTTATTTGGGATTATGGCCCAGATTTAATATTGTAATTTATATAACAATGGTTTGTAGTACTAACGCCCAAATTTACTAAGTATCTTATATCTCAAGCACTAGTAAATTTTGAATAGTAATTCCAAGTTTATGACCCAAAAATTCTGGATAAATTGCCCCGTTAGTGCTCCACTTGCTGATGAGATAGAGCAGAATGCCCAAGCCAGATAAATAACTTCTTGATATTAAACAAAGGATGTAGTTAGTGTTTTACTCTCATAACCCCATTAATCACCTTATATCACATATCAATCCTCATTAATTATTGGATTCTTAGTAAAATATAATGGAAACCATTTATTTGTTTACCATTAGTTAATCTCAGTCCAGCCTTTGATAAGACATACTGATCTACCTCATTCTGAACTTGTACTGTGCCATTGCCTCCTTCATTCCTAAATCTCCTTCCACCCTCACACGTGGTACTCACCTATCACTCATCACAACCTGATTTTCCTTTGGTCTTTTCAAGTACTAACCTTTTTCTTGATATAGTACTTTTTACAAACTATACTTAATTTTAATTTAATATCTTTAGGATGGAAATATTTCCAGTCCACCAAGAATTGCTAGGAACCTCTAAACTTCTAGAGAAGGCTAATTTCACCCAATTCAACAATCTAGGCACTATGAGTATCTAATATATTACCTCTGGCATGTTGCTAATAGCAACAATCCTGAGTCTTGTACTGATGGGAATCCAGTATTTAAAGATATAGTAAAGACATATCACTTTAAAGAAATCTGGTTTTTATTAGAAATGGTTATTCTAAGTTTGAAGAAGGCCTCAGATGATTATCACAACCCCTTAAGCCACTATCAGTACTTATAGACTACTGTGTGCTTTCACTGTTTCTTAGTAGTATAACCTTATCAATAACTAGGTTTAGTGTGTTTTTAAGGGTAATTGGCTCATATAGACTACTTTAAATTTCTGGTGTGTCCTACATGTGCATTAAAAATCTGACGCCTAAGCGCCAATTCATTACTAGCCAAAAACCAAATGCCACTATAAATACCTCAATCTTGGGTTTGTTTAAGCTGCCTTTATTCTTTTTTGCTGATCGCTTAATCTAAACTAACAAATCACATTTTATACCTAATTATTGTAGACTTTAAGAAAAGCAGAAGCTCTGTAAATATGTAGATCAACTTTTAACTATGAAAGTTAAAGTTAAAATGCATATCCCTTACCTGTGATTGTATGCATCATTAATACTATAGGAGATGAATAGTTTTCACTATAGATTTTTTTAAGGCTTTCTAAGGCAAGCAACCCTCTTTCTTTTATGGTTGCTCATGTTCTCACCTTACATATAAGCTTGTACATTGAGATAATTAGGCTCTTATGAAGCAAAAATTTTTAGATACACATTTGAAGTGGCATCTCTAATTCAGGTAAGTTTTTATAATGTTACCCCTTTTCCCAACTTTACCTATAAAATCAAATCCTAAAATCCTGAAAACAAATTTTTGTTAAACTTCATGATACAATGATCAGATTTTGCCATAGAATTTAAAAACTCATTTGCCAATTATTGCTCTCTCTTTTATATTATCTCATCAATATTCCTTTTCATTTTTCCATGCCAATTAAATGCCAGGCTGCCGTGGGTGGAGCGCGTCTCAATTTGACAATCTTTAGAAATGTTTTTATAGCTTGTTTGGGAAAAACCAATAATGGTGTGCCCCATCACCTCACACAACCCTAATTGTTAGAAAAATTTCACATTCTGACCCTTTATACAAAGCGCAAACCCAGGAACCTGCCCCCTAATCAAAGGACGCAGCCCCTGAGTAGAGCGCCGGTAATCCCAATCCTTGTTCCCTTTATATAGGCCAGTAATATCACAAATAAAGACACTGGCTTAATTAGCTTTTCACTTTTCCCCAGTTTATACAATAGAGCATCAAGACCAAATTTTTTGGGTTTTTGTAATTTTATTTTAAGCATTTTTAGGAATCATAGCGCATATCACAACCAAAAGTCCTTTGGTAAGATGGCTGGACCCTCGTTGGATAGGAGGCTCTGGGGCCATCTTACTTCTTGTTGCTTGGTTGCTTGAGTGGTTACAAGGGATCCGCAAGCTAACTATCAAAGTGAAATTGGGTTCCTCCAATATTAACATCTCTATATTATATTAATAATTAGGCATGGAGAAAGACCTATACCAAATTTTAAGACAAAGTGTTTAAAGTTTATATAACAAAGTGCCTTTTGGAATTATTTAAGTCCCTATATTCTTCCAAAAGGTTATTATGGTTTATTAATGGGACTACTCAGAAGGTGTGTTACCATCTACCATAACGACATATGAGTTTACACACTTAGTTTACATAATTAATTATGAAAATTTACCTATTGATCCACTTAAGGTAGGAAGACAACATTAAATTAGATAAAATAAAAATACTCTCTGTACAATTGAGCTTAATCTTTAGAGCATCATATTGCCTCAATAATTTATTACCAACCCAAATAAAGTGGAAGCTATTACTACCTAGCTGACCTCAGATAATGCAAAGAAAAAACATGGTACTAAGAATCAAAACGAAAACAAGACTCCAACCATGTTTCATTAAGTTGTTACACTACTTTATAATATGAAAAACATGAAATTCTATAAGGTAGTGAAAAAGTTTTTTAGAAACTTAATACAACAATATTCTATCACTAATACTAACTTAATCTCACTTTAATGAAATTATCTAAAAGCATTAAAGAAAAACCTGTTTGTGTGTTTTTAAAAACTAGTACTAGATTTATAAGATTAAGCTGGCGATAAAAAGAGTGGGTTAACTAAGTAGCTATACAATGACTATAAAAACTTCTCATTGTAGATGTGACTATATTATAATCTAAATCCACTGGGTGTCATGGAGCGTGCTGATAATAATAAGACTGGCCTGGAACTCTGGATGAGTGAACACACAAAAAACCATACTGAATACCTCAGGTACAGCCATCCATATTGATGGATAAAATAGATAAAGGGTAACCATGATACTAGCCAGATATTTCCAAAATTGGAAATCATTACCACAAAATATCAAGGGACTTCTTAGGTTAACAATAAAATTGAATTCATTAAAAAGATTGTTAAAAAACAGAAAGGGAAAGAATGGAGTAACAGCAGTACCTGTTAAAAACTGCTGCCCTATATGCTTGCTGAATGGGAACAGGGACTAAGCACACTACTGTCAAGAATATGTCACAATTGATCATGGTAAATCACCGTTCTAAATAATTGCCAATATTTACTTGGATCTGACCTACCTGGTCAAATTGATGTTAATTTGCTTTTGGAAATATTTCTTCTACCACATTCACACTTGGTGTGATGATAACTTCTCCAGAAGACAGTAGGTGCACCCATGGCCGGTTTCATTGTGTTGGGAAGGGGTTTAATGCGCCTGTACATTTTGGGTTAGACTTGTTGGTAGGAAAGCTGGCGTAGAAGGGCGTATGGGGATTTTTGAGTCAAGACTGACTTGGTCAGTGTAACTTCGCAGACTACTGATTTATTTTTCAGCGGATCTTGAACCAGCAGGGGGAACCTCTTGGGAAAAATTTGCTTTAACCATTCACTGACAATGGCTTTCATGAGCAAGTCTATAATGCTCACGTTCCTGAAGGTGTGGTTGGGAAGGATTTACCCCGCAACCCAGGGACAAACTGTCTCAACAGAGGGAATGGACCCACAAAAGAGGACGGTGCCCAAAGGGCCCAGGGTGAGGGTAGACCAAACCACGCTATTTGGTACCTCCTGGAGTTTGGAAAAGAGAAATTTATATATATCATATTTGAATTAAAACAAATGAAGTATTGTAACTAAATCAACCAACAAAAAAGGTTAATTAAAAAAATCAATAATAATCAATTGGGGGATCATCATCTATTAGGCGAGGCATTGCACTCAATTGAACCTGTAAACATAAATTTCCCATTCATCGTCATGATGTGACTTGAATAAGCCCACACTCAAGTTATTGACTAAAGCTTAATTTTTCCCAATTTAGCAATGTTAGTATCTGAACAGGTCTCAAAGCTTCATTATCCAACAAAAAGTAAAGCTCCGTCATTATTTTCCAAGCAGCTGGTGCGTTATAATTCTGTGGATGTAAGAGCTCATATGACCATCATGCACACTCCCAGGATCAACTTGAGCATATATTGTATTTACCCTGTGTTAGTCTAGGGTGTGCTTCAGGTCATGCGGGCTTGCCAACTCTGCCCTCTTGGCCTCCTCACTCACAGTCTTATTCTTACATTTTGTCCCCTCAATTATGTCGTTTAACCATGACATTACCCTCCAGTCTTTTGGGGCTCCACCCCTCTGCAAGGGCTTTGGCCAAGAAAAAAAAGTTCTTATAGGCAGGGGCAAGTTTCATGGCGGCAATATATGGTTTAGCCTTGGGTCATGATGCCTCTGTAAGTGCTTTTGGTGTGCATCAAGCAGGGCTTTTGCATGGATGCAATTAAGTGCTTGTATCCAACTTTTATCCATAGCGTCAAAACCTTTCTCATGACATCTGGTACTCAAGTCTTCTTCTTACATGGCGAGAGGCTACAATATCCTCTACCTCCTACTATGGTGCCCCACCCACAATATATACCTCTGGGGTCTCTGGAGGGGCCCCTCAATCAGGGTAATCTTGCTTTCTTGAAATATGGTAAATATCCAAAATGAGGGTGGAAGATCCAACTGGTATGAGATGTGACACACCTTCCTAACAATGCGGTAAAGTCCTATCCTCTTCATCCCAAGTTTTTTGCATAATTGCTTGACTAGGATAATTTGGGCATCAAGATTCATGAGATCTCCCCCCTTAAATGCTGGACCTACCCTTTGCTTACCATTATCGTTTCCTTATAATCCTGCATAGAAGCATACAAATTGATGTTATCTCTTTATGTACCCTCTTGACATAATTAGAAAACTATACCACTGCTTCCATATTAGACCAAAAAATATTTCATGTTGAAAAAGGTGAATTGAAGATATAATTGGCAAATAATGGAGAACACCCAATAGAAGCATGGTGGGCGTCATATAGCTAAATTAGGTCAGGGGTAGATGAGAAGCCCAATCATAATGGTCAGCTGCAGTGTAACACAGCAAGAACTGCTCAAGTCACTGGTTCACTCACTCTATCTGTCCATCTAACTGGTGGTGGTAGCCAGTAGAACATCATGGACGAATATGAAGAATCTTGCACAATTCTTCCCAAAAACTGATTTGAACTGAGATCCACGAACACTATAAATATCAAGAGCACCCCATTGAGGTAACAAGTGGGAAACATATAGCTTATCCATTTGCGCTTCTGTTACTGTTATATCAAGTATAATAGATGGGCGAACTTAGTAAACCAGCTCACCACTACATGATAGAATCATTTCTTTGACATGGGTAGCTCCACAGTAAAGTCAACTAATAAGAAAGTTAAGGTCCTGTTGCCTTTTGGACTGGTATCAGCAGCCCTGAGAGAGTCTTACAATTTGCCTTATCTTATTGCATATCAAGCACTCCTTAGAATACCTTGCAGCCTGTGAAGCCAATTCCTACTAGTTATAGGTACGGTGTATAAGCTCCAAAAACTCTCCTTCCCAGTATGTTCTACAAGAAGTCAATATGGATTTCTCTGATTATTTCCAGATGGAGTGGGCCACCGGGAACCTATAAGCGCCCTTTGAACCATATCATCTTATCCTTTACATGGTACCACTTGGTGATATCCTCCTGTTTTAACTTGCATTTGGCGAGCAACAAAGCATATTCTGATGATAGGGAGTTAGAAAGGACGACCTTCCTGAAAATACTATATTCCTCCAGGTTCTGCAGTGCAGCAAGAACTGGCATGCCTGCCATTGCGGGTGTTACTTGGATATAATCTTACTAGGGAGTAATTACCAGATGGGTGTTGTGCAACTAACCTTCTTGAGATCAGGTGCAACTCAGGTTTTTGTCTCAGAGCATCAGCCAAACCATTCTCCTTTCCCTTTTTAAACTCATAAGATAACGCAAATTGAGAAAAGGGTCTCATGCCACCAGGCTTTGCGTGGGGTCAGGAAATGAGGAACATCATATTACAATAGGGAATTTCTAGAACCGTTTAAATGATGACGCCAATAGGATAGTGCCTCCACTACAGCCAAATGTTCTTTGTTAATAGCGTAATTCAACTTGGTAAGATACATTTCCCTAGAAGAATATCCCAGGGAATTCTCAACTCCATCTTCCCCTTCCTGAAAGATTGCAGCAGCTATGTCAAAATTGGAAGAATCTTTAGACACTATAAACTTCCTCTCAGGATCCACATGATGGAGGGCTGACATGGACAGCAGAGTGCAATTCACTGCTTGGAAGGCATTTTCCAGTGCAGAGGACCACTGAAGAACCATGGCACCACTAGCCTTTTAGAAGCACCGCTACCTCAGAAAAACTTGACTTAAACTTTTTATGTAAGGTTAAAGCCCCCAAAAAGTTTAAAAATTCATTAACCGAGGTTGGTGTGGGCCACTCACAAATTTCCTTTTTCTTTTATGGATTGATCATGTGGCCTTAGTAAAAACGATTTTGCTCAGGAAGGTGACCTGGGACTTTTTAAATTCGCACTTACAGTTTTTCAGGGTTAGCTTAGCCTCTCTCAAGTGTTCAACTACTTGCCAAAATTGGATTTCATGGGATGTTATATCAAAGGATAGAATTAGAATGTCATCCATATAAGCTACCAAACATACACAACAACTCTTAAAGCCGCATAATATGACTTTGAAAAATTGAAGGCGCATTTTTGAGCCCAAAGGTCATGACCCAGAACTTGTAAAATTCCCTTCCTGGTACAGATTGCAGTGATCCGTTCCTGGACCCTTTGATGCAAATCTGATTGAAAGCATTTTGCAATCCAACTTGGAGAAGACCTTGGCTTTCTCCACAAAGCAAAACTTTGTGCTTTAACTGGGATTGGATGCAGACCATGGATGGTAACTTTGTTCAGGTTATCATAATCCATGCAGGGTTGTAGAGTCCCAACTGCTTTTTTCATGAGGAGAAGTGGTGAGAATACAAAATAGGTCTTCCAAAAGATGGCCCTTTAGCTAGTTGCTCCATGACCCACAAATCTAAAGCTGCCTCTTCCCATAAAGTCAAACGTATATAAGAGAGGAAATGCGCACCAAAGCCCCTGTGAGCTTGAAGTCACATTCAAACTCAGAATTTTCTGACAGAGTTTTTTTGCAGAAGCTGCATCAAAGGTGTTGGATCCGCGAATGGAGGCCAAAAATAATTTCTCAGAGTGAGAAACTTACTTTTTAATAAAATCATAAAGTAATAACTTTTTATAGTTTTTATGTTTTACATTATAATAAGCGCAGCAAACCAATAAAGGCCCTTTTCTCAGTACTAGTTTTTCCTATTTAAACTAGTTCATATTTTGAGACCATTGATATTTGAGGTAAAAGAATGCAAGTTTATTTGTTTAGATTAGGGAATATAGGCTTTTAGCCTATCAGATGGAAGATAAAATTTTTTGAGGCAAAACTGACCCGTGCAGTAATGATTGGATGAATTGTATCCAATCACCAGCAAGTAAAATCTTTTCACCTCGGTGGTGGTCAGACTCAACTGGTAATGATTGGGTAACTCAGCAATGGTCAGACTCAGATGGTAATGATTGGCTAATTATTACCCTATCATCTTTGCATAAAATCTTTGCACCTCGGCGGTGGTTAGACTCAGATGGTAATGATTGGTTAACCCACACCCAATCATCAATGGGCAAAACCTTCTTGCCTTGTGGTGGTTCCGATCTGAGCGACATTATACTCCTCAGATTTGACTAAGGAGTCAGAGTAATCCTATTGCTAGTGTTTACCTGTTTAAGCTGATTTTTGTGGTAAATTGTATTTTTCCATTGATTAGGATTCCACCAAGAATCTGACAAGGTTTTTTCGCTGTTTATATTTATATTATTGTTGACCTCAATGTTAGTTGATAGTTGACTAGGAGATGGGCCAATCAAAATTGGCAGATTTGGAAGCCCTAATACTTTCAACATTCTTTTTCTTAAGTTGAGAAAGAGAATGTCTGAGAAAAGGTAGATTCTAATCCTTTTAAGAAAGAAAGCAGGGGCACTTCAGGAGTGAGCTTCAGCAGGGGTGCAAGGGTAAGTTTGTGTACATGTGGCCATTAGGACAAATTGCCATGAGTGTCTTTATCCAACATGGGGATTATTAAAACCTGTCCATCTTTAAGAGATAATGTCAAAGTGGTAACTTTTTAATTGGTTTGGATATCAAACTTTCGCCACCACTTACACCCAAGATAATTGGGTACAGGATATCTTTGACTTCCAACAAACTATTATCCAAATGGTGATTAACACTTGGAAATCAACTAGCCACTGAATTTTCAGCGTGGGAATACCATGGAATGAATTCACCATAACCATACTACCAGTTAAATAACTTAACTCAAGGTAGTCATTAGAGTCCAGGTCAATAAAATTCTCAGAGATTCCAGTACTTATTGATATAGTTGTGCTGAATTTCCCTGAGGGCGAGGAAAGTGTAGCAAAAAGTAGATTATAACCAGAGCAATTTTATTGATAACAGATAGTACCAACAGTTCCTAAGAGGGTTCCTCCTTAGACCTTATTACACCTCAGGATGGATTCTCCCATTAAAGAAGGGTGAAGGGTAGTTTGCCACCCTTACCACTGAGGGTACATACCCTACAGTAACCTCAACTGTAGCATATTTACCCACATTTTGGAGCAATAACTCTTGTTCAACTTCTTCATATCATTGAATTATATTGGGTGACAAGCGCGTGTTATCAGGAGTGATGTGATACACTGAGATTGTTACAATAATGGACCCATGAGAGCTTCCATTTGATTCGTTTAAATTAAATACCTACGTTAGAAAATGCGTTTTTAGGCACCAATGACACCATGCCCAAAAACGATAGCCAACAGATTGTCATTATACAACATTATTACAACTAGTCCACCATGGATGGTTCAGCTGGTTTACTGGGAAAGATTTTTAGAGGGAAAATCATATCATATAAACATTTTAATTTAAATTTAAGGCTAGACTCCATCAAACCCTTAAGTTTACAAAATGAGAAAAGAGCAATGGTATTCCCTACCCATTCAGAGAAAAATTTATTGGTTTGGGTGTTGTATTTAATGGGCCCCCACAAGTGACATCATCGCAGCCAAATCAACTGAAACACTTAATAAAATCATGGGCCCAGACCCCTGCCCACCCTTATTTAACTGAGGCAAGATGACCAGGGGACATGCATTACTGAAAGAAAGAAATGACATGAAACCTGAACAGGGTCAACTCTGTCAAAGAAAGTTTTTCCACCTCCGGATTGGGACTCAAATTTTTCTGGTTATGTCATGGGTAAGGCTTTCGTGTTATTAGACCTACTAACTGCCAATAGCTTCCTTTGGCTGGTACCCCGATTGATGTGCAAAGGGTGGGAATCGAACATGCAACCTTCAGGTTGGTAGCCATAAGCCCTTACCAACTCGCCTTCCACCCCCTCACCTGCCCACCCTTAAATTTCTTAAAATTGAATGAATGGAAGAATAAGACTCCTCCCATTGAAAAGGCGCACATGAGTTTTTTAGGGCCAGTATTTATAGGGGCCTCCTGGGTGAAACAATTTCAGCTAATTACTTGCTCTTTTTTAGTTGGGGTGGGGAATCCAAAGAGCTTTAAATTAATGATCAAAATTGACAGGGAAAGCCTGCCATACTGGGAATTTCATTGTGGGAGTATCTAATGACAAGCAATGAAACGAAGTTTTAATTACATCAGGCACAGGTAAGCCTGCCCAAGTGAATTTTAAAAAGTCGGTGCCCTAAAGGTGCCTAAATTGTGGTGTGCAAATGGCTCATGGAAGGTTTTAAGAGCAGGGAATTTGGGTTGCCTCAAATCCATAAGGCGCTCCAACCCCTCTATTGCCTCCACCACCTTCAACAAAATTTCACAAAATTTGAAAGACCAGGCTAGATCCCAGGGTGAAAACTGACGCAGCCACTCAACGCCAGGAGAAGGCAAGCGAGGGTTGGTTTTATCCTAATTAAGAGAAACGGTGGAAAAATATAAAGTCTGAGAAACAAGGCCTTGAACAGTTTAAAACCAAAAGTACTCGTAAAAAGGTTGGGTTACACCACAAGAAGTAAAAAAAGAAATGTTGAGCTGGCATAGCACCAAAACGAATAATAACGCTCTGGCCAAAATCATCAGAACCACGGTGCATAGTCAACAAACCCCATCATCACTAAGAGAAACTTCCACACAAAATAAATTCACACAAGCACAATAGAAGGGTTGGTCGACTAATTTCATTAGTTTGTCTATATTGCTCATGTTCCTAAAGGGGTGGTGGGGAAGGCCCCATACCACAACCCAGGAACAAGCCACTAACAAGTGATATAACATGACAACTCAAAATAGGATGGTGCCCAAAAGGGCTCAGGGTGGGGGTAGACCAAACTATACTATTTGAGACCTCCTAGAAGTTGCAGAGCACAAAATATATATTCACATTTGAAAATAAAACTAATGGGATTTATTGTAACCAAGGCAACCAGCAAATAGGTTGGTTGCAAAAATAATTAACAAACAAATGGGATGTTCATCACTATTTAGCGAGGCACTGTGCCTAATTGAACCTATAAACACAACTTCCTATCTATTGTCTAACTGTATCTTGAATAAGCCCACAATCTAGTGATTGTATGGAGCTGATTTTTTCCCAATTTTGTAATATTATATATTAACAGGTCTTGAAGCCTATACTCCAACAAAACGCAAAGTTCCGTCATAATTTTTCAAATACTGGAGTGTTTTAACACTGCAGATGTAATGCTCATCCAATCATAATGCGCACCCCCAGGACCAACTTGGGAATATCTTGCCTTTAACCAGCGTTGGTCCAGTGTGTGCTTCAGTTCAAGAAGCCCTTCCAAATTTATTCTCTTGACCTCATCACAATCAGCCTTATCATTACAATCTGTCCCCTCAAGTATGTTATTTAGCCATGAGAATGGCTTCTGACCACTGTCACCTCCTGACACACCTCCAAAATTTTCTTCAATAACTATTGGGTGGTGATTAGAGGAGGAAGAAACATGATTTTTCAGGGACGCGCCATTATGCATCTCTTGTCTACCACATGGGCTAAATATCCTAAGGTGATGAGAAAGAAGGCTGCTGGCTTCTTCTCCTTATTGTGCAAAATTGGACTCTCCTCCCAATATAGCCACAAGGATTGTTCCCTCAAGGCTTACATTACCCTTCCCTTTTTGAACTGGGGGAAAACCCCCACCAAGAACCTGATCCAGCGTTATATTCTTATGGGATTTATGTAACTTTAATGCCAAGATGGCAGCAACCTCCTTAGGGGGCTAGGGGGCATACAGATGGGTGATGTGGAAGGCCTAAACCAATTTATGGCAATTATCGCAATTGCATGCACTAACATAGATGTTTTTGTAAGTAGAAAATCCCTTCCAGGCCACCAGGTAATAGCATTAAGTGACGTGATTTCTGTGAATCCATAATGCCATACACATCTGCTTCTTCCGAGCCCTTGATCACAACTGGCTCTAATTCAGCTGACGCCTTCCCCTTAAGTGGGGATAACTGGGAAGCATTAAAGACTGGATGCCGCTTCCAACGCACTGGAAGGACCAAATAGAAAGCCTCGTTGCCTAAATCCTCTGCCACCACATGTGGGCTGAAATACTCTTTTAAATTTCTGCGAGGGGACCTTAAAATGCAGGTGTCACATATCAGGCATTACTTGAACCCCCACCTTAATGTCATGGGCGGGAAGGCGTTTACAATCCGCAAATCACTTATAATCACTTATCACCTTCATCAGGTGCTCTTAAACCAGGAATTGGGCACGCTGTATCTGCTTCAGCTGCTCATCATTGACAGGCACTTTAAGGTGTGGACAAGGACTAATAGGGAACAAAGGGTTCTACCCTAGGGTAGCTTAGTAGAGGGAGAAAATTATTGAAGAATGATTGAAATTATTGTATTTAAACTGCATCATGGGAATATACCAGCAGTGGTACCCCTGTGCAGTGGAGATAATGTTAGAAGATCTGGTTAATCCTCTTTTTTTCTGCATAAATAAAATTGGAGATGGTACGCCATGGACTGGCGTATTAAATCTTAAAGATGGCCAAAATGGCAGTCCAAAACTGAGCCATAAACTGTGGCCCTGGTCACTTACCACATTCTGGGATATGTCAAACATTATAAAACATGGCAGACAAGGAGCTGTGCCATCTCTTTGGAAGTAGTAGTTGTCATGTGCACATGAGATCATAGTGGGGACCAACCTCAAAGATAAGGCAGGGCGCCAGGAGGCCCAGAAGGTGAAGCTACAGAATCTCCCTGACCTGAGGCATACCCTAGACCAACGCTGGGTACGGGCAAAATATGCCCAGGTTGGTACTAGTGGGGTGCCAAAAGCCCAGCCCCTAACATCGGCCCAGTCATTAAAACGGATGGTCTACAAAATTAATGTGGACAGTTCCATTCAATTCGTTTAGGAACGGGGTTTTGAAACCCATTCCATTTACAAAAAAACGCGTTCAGGTTGAATCCAACTTCAATTGATCACTTAAGTGAGGTCAGGGTTTGGCTTACCTAACTAATTTTAAAGGTAGCATTGCCCTATTGGTGGGTCAGTGCTTGGGTCCACTGCAGCAAACCACAAATTCCCCCAACGATGCTTAAATGTGTTTTCCCTGACCAACATTCCTTATTGGTCGACTTTTGCAAATAAAATTCCCCCATTTTTACCATTTTTTAAATGTTATTCTGAATGATCCTGTGCGCAGACCCCTTCAAGGAGGTCTCACACTCCTTTAAACATGCAATTTTTGACACAGTAAAGTTATCACCTCATGCACCATTGGTTCGTCCAGGTACCCTCCAACCTGGGTCGTTTACCCCTTCTCTCAGTGTGCACCATGACGTTTTTGGCTGGTTATTTATCACATTTCTTTGCTTAAGTTATTATTGCTCCAGCACCCTCTGCTGGGCAATAATTATTTTTATTCTAACGGCTAGTTCCCTGGCGTTGAGCCTGTGCACCAAGCACTACCACTCTGGGAACGAGAGATATAGACACTCCTCTTACATTAGTCAACCAACCACCTTTTCTTATATGCACAAACTTTTCTGTGTGGAACTTTTCCAAAGTGGAAACAGTGGGAGCCAACTGTGGGCTTTGGCTGTCATTAGCCGCACCACTGTTTCCTCTTTTTCCTGAAAGTTGGAGAAACTCAGCATTATTATGGTTGCTTCCAACCGAAAAGTATCCACCCTTCATGCTCATACATGGTGGATATGGACGCTTCGATGTCCATAAGTCGTGATTCTCTAACTTTCTGCCGAAATAATCAATTTCCATTTCAATAAACGAGTTTTCCTTTGCAGCGCGCTCAGTCGATGCCAGCAGAATTGGCGCAGATGGGCCTGGGGGTGTTGGCCTTGGATAGCGTTGAGCATTCCATTGAGGTTAAAGAATAGGGTCATTCGCATCTAAAAATGCATTTTATAACAAAAACCTGATATATACCTCTGAACCATATTGGCCCTCTCTTGGCTCTGATCTGGAACCTATTCCTGTGTATGGAATCACACCAGAAAATCCCCGTTTGACCTCTTCCATGATTCGCAGTACTCAGGAAGTTGAAAAAGAACTGCGTTTCCAATATGAAAATGTTTATGCACCTGCAGAAGGCATGGATGGGTATGTGGCCTCAGTAGTAAGAGTGGCCAACTATCCCTCCCCCTTTTGATTCCAAAACCTACCCTTATGGTTTGCTCAAGACAGAAGTTTCTAGGTGAGGTGGGGCATTTTCTGCTTTAATTAATTCCTAATCTGGATTCTTCCTCTTGACTGCTACCATTACATCCTCTTTTGGGAAGTTCAGCACAACTTTTTTAGTGGATAATGGTGCCTTAAATAATTTTATTGACCAATACCTTGCTGATTACCTTGAGTTGAGTTACTCACCAGGTGGCATGGATAGAGGGAGGGCTTCTCAAGGTATCCCTGCGCTTAACTTCATGGGGTTGGTGGACTAACAGGTGGGCGCCTATCTTCTGTCAGACCATTTTCAAGCTATCAAGCACCTCTTGTTCACCATCTTTTTGGGGTTGAGTGGTGGAGAAAGTTTGATGTCAGGACTAATTTGAAAGAAAACACTCTATCCTTGTCTTTGGTAAACTGTCACCAGTTGATTATTCCTTTGTCAGAGGATAACGCCCAGGGCACATTACCCCATTGGCCCAATGTTCCCACTCCTTATATTGCTCCTTTGCTGAAGCCCTCCGTGGGACTTTTCTTACCTTCCTGTTTGGAGGAGTTGGCATCTTCTTTTGATGCAGTATCCGCTAACACACTTCCTGAGCGCTCTGAATTTGATTGTGACTTCAAGTTCACTGTGGATCTGGTGCATATATCTTCCCCCATTACCCATTGACTGTCCGGGAGGAGAGGCGTTGGATGTGTGGCTAAAGGAACAGTTAGCCAAAGGGGCGATTTTTCAGCGTACCTCCCCTGTATGCTCCTCCCTTCTCTTTGTGGAGAGGTCTTATGGTACTTTACGCCTGTGTGTGGACTATGGTAACCTTAACAACGTCACTATACCAGACCTCCATCCCATCCCTTTGTATCCACAAATTGCGCGCTATGTGGAGAAGGCGAAGGTCTTCTCCAAGTTGGATTGCCTCAATGCGTTTAATCAAATCTTGATCAAGAAGAGCCAGTATGGTTAAACGCCTTCCACACCAGAAAAGGAATTTTCCAGTTTCGGGTCATGCCCTTTGGGCTTAAGAATGCCCCTAATATCTTTCAACGCTACATTGATGCAGCGTTGGTTGACTTGTTAGAGGTATGCGCAGTTGCCTACATGGATGACATAATGGTGTTTTCCCCTGATCAGGAGTCCCATGCTTTACACCTTCAGCAAGTGGTGGAGTGGTTAAAGGCAGTCAGCCTTACGCTGAATATAAGCAAGTGTTTTCTTCAAGTCCCAGATCACTTTTCTGGGCAACGTCATGTTTGACCAAGGACACATGATAACTCCAGATAAGGAGAAGACTATTTGTGAGTGGCCTACCCCCACCTCGGTCAAGAAATTGAGGAGCTTTTTGAGGACATGTACGTTCCTCAATAAGTTCACTCGCAATCTGTCTGAGGTGGCGGCTCCCTTATACAAGGCTAGCGGTGCCAAGGTGCTTCAGTGGTCTCCCACTTTGGAGGATGCTTTCCAAGCAGTGAAGTGCACTCTGTTGTCCATGTCTGTTCTTCGCCATGTCAACCCTTCAAAGAAGTTCATTGTGTCTACTAATGCCTTCAACTTCGCCATAGTGGCTGCCTTGTTACAAGGAGGCGAAGATGGGATAGAGCATCTGGTGGGATTTTTTTCTAGGAAGATGTCTTTTCCAGAGTTGAATTACGCCGTTTATGATAAGGAGTTATTGACAGTGGTGGAGGCGCTGACTTATTGGCATCACACTTGCGTGGCTCATCCCAACCTTTCTGGGTATGTACAGACCACCGTGCCTTGTTGTACTACCGCGCTCCTCATGTCCTTGCCCACGGCAGACTCATTGGCATGAGACCTTTGCCCAATTCGCATTCACATATGAGTTCACCTTTGGCAAGGATAATGGTTTGGCGGATGCTTTGAGCTACAACCCTGCTTTAGCGCCTGATCCCAAGGAGGTAGAAGTTCACAACACACAGTTTATGATTCCTCCAAGTAAAATTCTGTCGCAAATTCCCTCTCCGCTGGCCAATGGGCCAGCGCTTGCACCTCTGGAAAGCGTGGAAGAATATAGTATGTTCAGGAAGGTAGTACTTTATCAGCCGCTAGCAGCTGAATATACTGTTACTTGCTAAGTGCGAGTTGAATCAAGAGGATCTCTCCAGGGGCTATCACATGAAGGATGAGATGGTGTGGTTTTAGGGGTGCCTATGGGTTCCTGCTGGACCACTTCGCCTGGAAAGCATCCGGGACTTTCATGATGGACTCACCATTGGTCATCTTGGTAAAGCGAAGACATTAGAGTTAATACGGCGCACATACAATTGGAAGGGCTTGCCTGCTCAGGTGTGGCGGTATTGTAAGGAAGGTTTGATCTGCAACCAGATGAAGCCAAATCATCAACCTTTAGCGGGGTTGCAGGTACCAGTTCAGAAAGCTGAAGGGCCCTGGACTTCTCTAACAGTGGATTTTATTGTAGAACTACCTGTCTCAGATGGTTATAGTGCCATCATGTTGGTGGTGGATGGGTTTACAAAGTTCGCCCAATTCATTCCTTGTAGAACAACAATAAATGTGGCAGAGATGGCCAGGCTCTTTGTCACGCATGTGTTTGTGCTACATGGAGTTCCCCGAGAGATTATCAGTGACTGGGGACCTCAATTTACCTCTGTCATTTTGGGAAGAGTTGTGTAAGACTCTTCAGATTCGCCCTTGCTGTTTAATGCTTATCATCCACAATCAGACGGGCAGACTGAAAGAGTGAACCAGTGTTTGGAGCAGTTCATGCGGTGTTACACTGCCGCTTATCATTCAGATTGGGCTTCTCACCTTCCCATGGCCCAGTTTAGCTACAACAATACCTTGCACTTCTCGATTGGTTTTTCCCCATTTTTTGCCAGCCATGGCTTTAACCCCGCCTTTAACATAGAGCCCAGCTTTGGGTATAAGGTTGAAGCGGTGGTGGACTTTGCCAAGACAATCAAGAAGGTCCACCAGGGGGCTTCCACAAGCATGAAGGCGGCAATGAAGGTGTATAAGGAGAACACTGATGGGAAGCGCCGAGTAAGTACTGCGTACAAGGAAGAGGATCTCATGATGTTTGATGCTCATAACATCCCTATCAAGCAGCCATGCAAGAAGCTGGGACCAAAGAGGATTGGCCCCTACCGCGTTGTTAGAAAGGTGGGCCACGCCTCAAACCAGATAGATCTCCCCCTCATTCCAGTTCTTCCCTGTGTTTCATGAGAGCAAACTGACGTTGTTTAAGGGCCTCCAACCAAAAACTCCAGAGGCCTATCTCGTGGTGGGGCGCCAGAGTGGGAGGTGGAAGAAATAGCTGCCTCCCACCGCATTAAAAGAAGACTCAAGTACCTGTTATCCTGGAAGGGCTTTGATGCTGCAGAGAACAGTTGGGTTCCAGCGCGCAACTGTGTGCATGCCCAAGATCTGATTGACGCCTTCCACAAGTGTTTCGCCCAGGCTGCTGGATCCCAACATAAACCGTCCGTTGCCGCCATGAAGTTGGCCCCTGCCCATAAGAACTTTTCCCTTGCGCAAGCCCCTGGAGGGGGGTTGAGCCACGTCAGGAGGAGAGGGTAATGTCATGTGCACATGACATCATAGTGGAGATCAACCTCAAAAATAAGGCTGGGCGCCAGGAGGCCCAGAAGGTGAAACTACAGGCCCTCCCTGACCTGAGGCATACCCTAGACCAACGCTGGGTAAGGGAAAAATATGCCCAGGTTGGTACTAGTGGGGTGCCAAATGCCCAGCCCCTCACATTGTCCCAGGAGTTGAAACGGATGGTCTACCAAATTAATGTGGACAGTTCCATTCAGTTTGTTTAGGAACGGGGTTTTGAAACCCATTCCATTTACAAAACAACGCGTTCAGGTTGAATCCAACTTCAATTGATCACCCAAGTGAAGTCAGGCTTGGCTTATTTAACTAATTTTAAAGGTAGCATTGCCCTATTGGTGGGTCAGTGCTTGGGTCTACTGCAGCAAAACACATATTCCCCCATTGATGCTCAAATGTGTTTTCTATTAACATTCCTTGTTAGTCGACTTTTGCAAATAAAACCCCCCCCATTTTTACCGTTTTTTAAATGCTATTCCAAACAATCCTGTGTGCGGACCCCTTTGTGGAGGTCTCACACTCCATTAAATTTGACATTTTTGACACAGTAAAGTTATCACCTCAAGCACCATTGGTTCGTCCAGGTACCCTCCAACCTGGGTCGTTTACCCCTTCTCTCAGTGTGCACCGCGACATTTTTGGCTGGTTATCTATCACATTTCTTTGCTTATGTTATTATTACTCCAGCACCCTCTGGTGGGCAATAACTATTTTTATTCTAACGGCTAGTTCCCTGGCGCTGGGCCTGTGCACCAAGCACTACCACGCTGGGAACAGGAGAGTTATGGTAACTCTCCTTACAGTAGTGGACATACATGGGGTATATAAGAAGAATTCCATAGTTTAGTCCATGACCAACATAATCATATCAAGCCTACTTGAATGGGGAGTTAAACAATAGAGTTGATGTATATTGAGGTCTACAAAACACTGAGTCTGCTGCAGTGGATGCAGGAGACCATTCATACAAATTGATCTGACTCAGCGCACACACAAGTCATGCAATTGGTGATCCACGCTAGAAAATCCTAGGAGATTCCTAGCCAGTTGAACGTCCACTTTATCAGATTAAGGCAAAATTTGTGTCTGAAGTAACCCACGTCTGGGATCATGGTTGGTGGAATTCTCTATATCCTGGAGTTGGGGAGTATAAGTCTGAGGGAACGCCCACTGCGCTTGGACTGGTATACGTTCCCATTTCCCACAAAGAAGGGTACAAAGAGGATGGCCATCCCCTCGTCACACAGGGTGATCTCGCCCATGTGGTAGACAAGCGGTGGGTTATAGCCTACCCCTGAATGCTCACCCACCCATTTCCATTATGATGACTGGCGAGTTGATGCAGCGCATTAAAATGGTTTGTGCCAAAGTGCAGCAGAAAGGGACTGACGTGGGAAAAATAAAGTAATTCCCTCCCCTGATGCTGGGTTTGAGTTCCACCAGATCAACAAAAGGAAATGAACCCTCTTATTTTTTGGTGAGGCCCAGTTCCACTTGTATTTAGAAAAAGTTATATTAACCAAAGAAACCAGGTGCATTTGGGTTGGGTTTCATGAGCTCGTTCTCAACCAATTTGGACCATCCCCAGTTTGTAATGGCCCTGGGAGGTCCCCGCCATCCGTTGAGCAAGACGCCGCCACTCAAGCAGGCGCAATCATAATAAAAACGTTTTTGGGCGCCAGAGGCCGTATCAACTTTGATTCAGTCTTCTGCTGAAGAGTTCACATCAGTTTGAACAATTTTTGTCTCAAGTTCCGCTGCTCAAAGTCAATTTTTGAGTTCCCCGTTCCCATGCACATCATCTTAAACCCAAAATGACCAGGTGAATAAAACTCTATCCCTATCAGGTAGAATTGCTGGTCAATAATTTTACCTTAATTTTTTAAAAAACTCTTCTACTGAATAAACTTACTTTCTGAAAATCTTCTTTTGGTATCCGCCATGAGACCCAGCCCCAAATATGATTTTTGGGTTGCGCAATGACTAAGCCCTTATGGCTATCATAACAACAATGTTGCCTAGCATCATGGATTGAGCATACCGTACTTGGGGCATCCTCAGACACCTCCTACTTGCTAAAGCTATTTGGCATCAGGATCTTTCAATTTTGTTGGAAGCTTTACCTCCCCACTGGGCGATATTTCACAATCTTGCCACCTGCCCTCTCTCCAACAACCCTGTGATGGAACCCACCACCATTATTGTAGTGCAAATGCTTTCTACACTCAAATCCACTGGCTCCATAGTGGCAACAACCTGGCTTTGTACCAGTTTGCTTCATACCACCATCTCAATCTACCATTAATGGTTCGCCCATCTTCCAACCCACCTTCAAGTCATTCAAGCAGCAGTGCCTTTGGCATTTGGCTGTCTTTCTGGGTGCTCACGCACCCTAACTGGCAGGCCAGTCTTAATCTCATTTTCTGTTTTTATAAAATAAGAAAATGACCATTGGTACCTGTAGCTAACTTTTGGCGGTATTGCTTGCAATCTGCTAAACTGATTGCACAGGTTTAGAACACTAAGCAACGGATGGATGTTATGAGGATTACCGATTCTTGGTAAATAATAGTAAATAAAAACAGGAAGCTATCGCTCCAACAGATACCTCTTTATTATATATAAAAATAATAGACTACTTCCACTAAACCTTCTCCTCTCTTCTTCACTCTCAATTCTCAATCCTATCTTACTACTAAAAAATCTCATTCTTTTCAATCTCTCGCTCAGTTATTAATCCTAAGTATTCTTGGTCAGTTAGACCCTTCAGCTTAGTTAAGCCCTATTTACTACAATTTAATGTTTTGCTCCATTGAGGTTCCGGAAGGATCCACTCTATTCACTGAAATATTGTCATCTCTATTGACTCACTACAAAGTTTACATAAATTATATTCAAATCTTGAGGCTCACAGTGAAAAATAAAATACGGTCTGCTGTCTATATTGCTTATCAACCAGACATTATAATTTCTCAAAATTACCCCTTGACTGTACAATAAGTCCCTTATTGTATATAAGGCCGCAGAAACTTAGCGTGTACTTGGTTGATAATCTGACCACCTGCAGGTTCCTTAATGGTTTAGGCATAAAAACATGTCTTTTCAATTATCTTAAATGGTCCAGCCCTTACTCAGTAATGCCCATCCCCTGGTCAGCTTGCCTCAGTTAAATAAAATTAAATGGTCCAGCCCATATGTTGGCGAGATTGTTCTTTCTTCTAAATCCATGTTATTCGTAGAATAATAAATCATCTCCTATTATGAACTGTGGGAGTCCACTAATTCTATATTGTCCATCTGTCTGATCACGAATCTTCTTAGCTAAACTAGTCAAATAAGCTTCAAGATTAAGTTTTACCAGCGTGTCTGTTAGAATGGTCAGATAACGCTGTGGCTCTACTCCGCTGGTATCCTCCACACAGGAATAAAGCAATGCCACCAAATCCAGATGACCTCCATAAAGTAATTGGAAGGAGCTTTTCCCCATTAACAAATGATAGCTAATATTATAAGTAAATATGGCACTGGATAGGAGGGTATTCCATTCAGTGGGACGATCTTTTACAAGCTTTTGGAGAAAGCGAAACCAAGGTTCCATTGATCCACTCAATCATTCCATTGTTCAGGGTGGTATAGAGTAGTTAAAACACCGCGGATTGCCATTAATTCATTGAGCTTAGGAAGGACATGCAACATAAAATTTGTTCCGTTGTCTATGAGAATAAACTGCGGACAGCCATGTTGTTGTATGACACACTTTATAATAACTTAGCGGAGGTGACAACCCCTAGATCATTAATCATTCTTGCTTCCACCTACCTTGTCAAGTGGTCTATCGCTACTAGGGTAGACTTAGAGTGATTGATACCAGTTAACAGAATCCCCACCACATCAAGGGAAACAGTGTGCCACGCGAAATGGGGCTTTACCATCTGGTAAGTAGTTTTCTTGTGCAAAGGTTTCTACACTTGACACTGGTTACAAAAAGCAGTAGATTCAAGCACGTCATAGTGCATGCTCTCCCAAAATAATGTGGGCGCAAAAACTCCAATGTTTTCCACAACCCTCCATGACCTACTGCCTTGTGTTCTTTTTAAAACATTTGCCCTGGCGGAAGGTTTTAGGAACACAGCGACATTTCTCCAATTTCTTATATAGTTCCCCATTGCGCAAGAAAAAGTCACGTCTAAGCCCATCTAGCGCTTTAATCACCCGTGGTGACTCATCATAGTATTTGCCAGTAATCATCTTCTCATACATTAGTCTGACAAATCCACCGTAATGATGACTGTAGATAAAAGGAAGAGACAGTATGCGTTTTAATGTTTAGCCCCCAACTGGTGTACTATCTCAAAGTTGTAAGTTTGGAGCATCAGTGACCATTGTGCTAGTCGTATTTAAGGTTCCCAAAGAATTTTCAACTAACGCAAGGATGCATGATCTGTTATTACTCTAAATTTCACTCTGTGGAGGTATACCCAAAAATGTTAATATGCATATATCACCATTATGCACTCACGCTCAGTCATGGTGTATTACGTTTATGGCAATTTAAGCTTCAGCTACAAAACTTAACGGAATGCCTACATGTCATCATCTTTCTGGGATAATACTGCCCCTAATATAGAAAGAGAAGCGTCCATTTGCACAATGAATTCCTTTTTAAAACCAAGGTATTTTAAAACTAGAACATTGGCCAATGCGGTACATAAGACGTCAAAAGTATTTTGCAATGTTCAGTCCAGTCAAAGGTGGCGTTTTTCTTTAATAGCTCAAAGAGCAGGCCCCCAATTTAGCTGATGTTAGGTTTGAACCGCTATAGTAACTGACAATCCTCAAAAACACCTGGAAATAACGCTTATTACCTGGATGAGTCATCTTACATATATCTTCCATCTTCTCCAGCTGATGTCTAAGCCCTCTTGAGTCTAACATGAACCTGAGGCATTCCAATTGTTCCTTAAAAGAGTAGCATTTTCGAGATTTAATTTTATGTTAACTTCAAGTAAGTGGAACTATTCTTCAAAGTGGTTTAAATGCACCTTGAACATTTGAGAGAACACATTGATATTGTCAAGATAGACTAGAACGAAGGAAATCTTCAGGTCACCTAAGATAGTGTCCATTGCCTGCTGGAACGTAGCAGGGGCGTTATACAAACCTTGTGGCATATATTCAGACTGGAACATCCCTTTGAGGTGATTAGGCGCACTTCTCTTGTTCTGCTTCAGGCAACTCAGTATGCTATTATTGATATCAAGTTCATAGCAGAGAAATAGTTGGCACCGCCCAGCCAATCTAAAACGTCATCAATTTGCAAAAGCGGATAAATTTTTTTTAATTTTGTTAAGCTTCCTGTAGTCAATTACTACCCCAGTTAGTGCCATCCTTCTTCTTAACAATTAGCATTGGCGATGGACAGGGACCTTTAATGGTTCTAACATCCCCAGTTAAATTGATTGCCTCATCAGATAAAACTTCTTCCGCAGCTTTTGAGTGATGGATAGGCCATGACCAGATGGGAGGGTGATATCCCATGTCTACTTGAGGCACAACTCCATGTTCACATCCCAAATCGTGGTTGTCAGATGCAAAAATTCATTGGTATCTTTTAAACAGATCCATCGCTTGATCAGTCTGTTCCTCCAATAGCCTAGATAGGACCACACGCAGAACTACTGTCATTACACTGGATGAGGTTTTTACAGGTAGACTGAGGTCCTCCAAGGAACCAAAGTTATGGATATGGTAATTTCATCATTAGGATTCAAGTGCAGATAAGCCACCATTTGGTGCCTTTAACCTTCATAAACTCCTTTTGTAAGTTTACTAATTATATTTTTTCTTCCCCATGCCCTGGTAACTGTATCCCAGAAGCCACATGAGGTTCTAGATGCGATTGCTGGTAGGGCCCCATAATTTTACCACATAGCCCTTTAGGGATTTCTATTTTAAGCTCTGTACCTACTATGACCTGATGCCCAGAAGGTATATTTATAGCGTTTGCAACCTGTAGCAGAACACCATTATACTCATAAATCTGGTTAAGAAGAGCTCTTGTTTTCTACTTCATCTGCCAATATCAAACAGGAATCACGCCATTGGTTATGGAAATTTATTTGAATGGAGCGAATGAGGTCCTTTGAGACTTTTCTGGAGGTAAAATAGCTGGGATCCTTTGCTCTAAAACCTTGAATTTTCTTCCGCCATATTGACCACCATGTCAAATTGCCGCAATAATGTGGCCCTGATTAAAATGTCATAATTATTATAAGCAAAAACACAGCTGGTTGAGATGCGCTGTTCAACCTAAACCTCATAGGCAACGTGCTGTAAGCACTCTCTGAGACAGTGCTCTGCTCTCACAGTCCCAAAACTACTCAATGTTCCAAATAAGGCTTTAGCAGAAGCGTAGCCACTAGCTTGGTGGATATTATATTGACTGGGGCGCCAGTATCTATAACTGCTCAGATTTTTGTATTTTTCTACAAAATATCACAATATGTACACTCTAAATAAGAAGAACCGTTGGTGTTTATTATATGGACATCCAAGGGCTTTAAATTATCAAAAAAGTGATAATACTGGCACTGACATTAGGATGCTCTTGGGCAATTTTCTCTACTGGAATCGCAATGTTTACCTCATCTAATGTGGCAACATCTGTTGAGGGTCTGAATTCGCCCATGACATTATGCTCAAGAATTTAAAAGGCATACAATTTTTAATCTCAGAGAAACTCTGAGCCTGTATTTTTCTTGTCTCCCTCTTGGGTTGAGGCTAAGGCATCATTGAGGGTTTGTTGGTATGGTAAATTGTCAGGGTGTTACCAGGACCGTTGAAAAGCGACTCATTAAAATCCTCAGGTACAATTAAATTTGGATCAATGGGGTAGAGCATCCCGTCTCTACTTTGCTCAAAATTTTCTTTTCATTCAGGGCTGGCGGTACTGCATGAACGTGTGGTTTGCCCAGGAAGCTGGTCGCATGATGGCCTCTTTGGATGCATAAGAAGCAAGATTTTGTATAATGCATTTGTCTCTGCATCACACCTGGAAGTCCAGGTCAAAATTTAACATGGGGTTGTAATTTGGCCAGGATGAGCCAGTTGATATAAGGAGGACGGAAAAGACTCGCCAAAGTGTTAAGTGGCCTAACAGATCCAATGGATTATAGCCTATTTGTTGTTGTCCATTTCCCGAGAAGGTATTTGGTAGCGTTCACAGTAGCTTTCCGTTCCATGTTGGGAGCACTAAAAGTGATGGGTAGATGTCTAAATAACTGATGATTTTTATAGTGCTACATCTTCTTGAAGAAGGGGGTCCATAGCACTATACAGCTCCTGATATGGCTTAACAGCTGCCGTCATTGTAATTCCCACATCCTCATTGGTAAAAATATCTGCTCCCACTAAAACATGGGCCTCAGATGTGAAACACTCCGCAAACTCCACTAAAGACTAATTCTTCCAGAATTTTATTGTCAGAAAATACGCCTTGCGCTGCACCATCTTTGCCACACCCCTGAACAGGTGGATCACTATCTCCTTCACTTCCTGATATGTTACAGCGCTATTCTTAAGTAACATATAACCTGGTCAGCGCTCTTGACGTTCAGAGCGAATAACAGTTTAGCTTTATGCCAGTCTGATTCTCCTTCCATGGAGAATTAAAACTGTTTAAAGTATCCATGCGTGTTTCCATCTTGACTAAAAGGCCTCAACTTCTCAACTAATACAAACTCGCCCTGCTCCGGGCTTCCAGTCCAGGGAGCAGACAAGTTAGGTTCAGATCAGCCGAGATAAACATCCCCTTGTAGGCCATAATAGGATCTTATGCTAGTTGCAAGTCTACCATGGGCAAATGGGAAGAGTTTGGATTGCTAGGGGTATTACCGCAACAACTGGGGGTGCTTGATGGTTGACCTGTAATATTCATCACTGTATTTTCCGCTGCCCTCACCCCTAATTCCTTCGCCAGTCTGTGCCACAAAAAGTTCTTCAACTATCTGCTCCTCCTTGACTGAGTTGCAGTGGCTTCAGCCATCTCTCACCTCATGTTGGAGCTCCTCAATTTCCTGATGTAATTTAGGGCGGAGATCTCACTCTGTATCAAATTTAAACTTTATTTTTGAAGCTTTACAACCACATCCTCTAACGTCCCCTTCATTCTCTCATTATGCCATCCAGTTTTGTGATTCTGTTGGTTCTATTCATCTACTTGAATGTTTAAAGTGGCTCATTCCCATACCAACTAATCATTAGACTATCAAAGGTTTTTAACAACGCTCACATATTGATTTACTCTACTGTCTCAGCAAATGGAAGGGTAACGGCTTGGCCTCTAGCCACTTAGCTGAAAAATCCCGCTGGTTGATCCATACTAATAACTTCCCATATTTTGGGGTGTCGAGATTCTGGTATGACTGGATGATAAGCCCTAAACAGTTATGGCAGAATCGGCGAGATTTTCTGAACCAAGTAGTATGAAATACTGGTGAGATTGCCTTGACATAAGGTGCTAGGGTGATACCAAGCCTCAAAAAAATTTCAGTGGATTGACTAAAAATTAGGTGATGTCAATGTATGACAAATAATTAGAAGATCGCCTTAAACTAATATGACTGTGAATTTAATAATTAGTAGACTCTGCCAGAACCAATGAGAATATGGCAGAACCAAATAGTCTAAGCCTAAAAAGTGATATTGTCAAAAATCGGTGAGAGATAAGTGAGATGGGATGATTGAAGAGGGAGCATTGTTTTTAGTAGAGAGAGAGTAGACCAGGGGATCCGCTGAAAATAGTAAAAATAAAATAAAGAAGTGTTGTTGGTGCAATTGTTCCATATTTATTAAAAGTTTATTATGTGGTTCTGAGGATAACGATCTTCATATTGTTGGTCCTATTTCTCAGTGGGCGTAACCCTGTGCAGAAACCCCTTGGCGTATATATGATATACCGCCAAAATTATAACAATGGTGTTCACTACAGGGGGCCCATTGATCAATCACAAAGAAACAATAATTCTCCAATTGCTGACCATGTCACACCAGTCTTGCTTCGATGAGGGTGTTGGATTTTAACATATGGAGATGCTCGCTTGGTGCTTGTTTTGCCAAAATTCAACAATAGGAGAATTATACCACTAATATACTAAATATAACAAAAACTCTAGAAACTTGATAAATATGGGTTTTTAAATTTTTTATTAGGTGCCGCTGGGAATAAGAAAAAAGTCTTAAATTTCAGATTAATCAGTATTTAAATATATTGAGGGTCAAGGGAAATACAATAATACGTTTAGAATAGCTTAAACTAGTCCAAAAAAGGAAATATGTGAAGTTAGCCTATTGAATCTTGGCAGATGTGATTCATTTAAGCTGAATGGTAAATGGGGGATTAATTTTGGGTTAATATGTAACCATGGGGTAATGACTTAATATACTTTAGCCAATCCCCTTTTGCAAAAGTTATTGCACCTTGGGGGACCCCTGCCACTCCTATAAAAGGGGTGGTCCCCACATAAGTGTTTGAATGAACTGGTAGGGGCTAGGGGAGATCCATCCAATGAATGCCCCAGAGTCCACCATGAAGTCAGAGTAATCTGACTGCCTAAATTTGAGTTAATTGCCTGTGAGGTATTTAATCTAGTGTTACTTAGTTAGCGAGGTTCCACTGAGAATTGGCAATAGTTTTTTGGCCAATTTCCTCATTGTTATAAAATTAGTGGTACTTGAGAGATATGCCAATGGATTTTGCACGGGGTCGACCCACTGAGCAATTAGGACCAACAATATGATGATTGTTTTCCACAACATGACAGAATAAACGTATAAAAATTAAAAAAATATGGAGCACTTGCTCCCTCCGCTCTCTTTTATTTATTGTATTAATACAGCAGGTCCTTTCTGTTATACTTACTTTTAAACTATCAACAACTTAACTTCCTCAATTGTCTCATCCCACTTGTATAGTAATAACTTCGTATGGTATCACTTTTAATGACTTAGTAATTCACTTCACTATATTTCATTGGTTCTACCAAATACTCATTCATCAATTCACAATTGCCCAATTGGGTGTTTTCCTAATAATCCCAATATCGCTCATTTTGAGGCGCTCAAATAATAGTATTTGTAACAACTCAGCGGATTCCATCCACTACACCATATCGACTTAGTGCTTATCATCCAGTCATATTGAAATTGCAACATTACCCCCTCCTTGACTGGTTGATAAGGCTCCTATTTCTTATATGCCCATAGGAACTTTGCATGCACTCAGTTGATGATTCAAATGCTAATGGGGTCCTTGATAGTATATGCATCAACCAAAGTTCTCTTATGACTTCAAATGGACCAATCCATATACTGGCCAGCTTGTGTTTCCGCCCAAACCCATGCTGATCGTGGAAGAGAACCATGTCACCTTCCTTGAACTGTGCTTACTCACTTTGACATACCTGATCCTCGGCATGATTCCTGATCTTTTTGGCTAAGCTTTAGGAATAGGCTTCAGTTTGCAATTTGATCGGAATTTTTGCAAGGTTATTCAAATAGTGGTGGGGTTCTACTCAACCAGTGTCTTCCACACACAAATAAAGTAACGCCGGAAGAGCTGGGTGTCAACTGTTAGTAGTTGGAAGGGACTTTTTTTAGTGGTAGAATGGTAACTGATGTTATAGGCAAACATGGCAGTGGAAAGAAGGGAGGTCCAATCAGATGGTCGATCTGTTACTAATTTCCACAGGATATTCACCAGAGTCCCATTCACTCGTTCTACCATTCCATTAGATTTGGGGTAGTATGGGGTCATTAGAACCCCGCGGATACCCATAAGCTCATTCAATTTGGGGAGGATGTTCGAGGTGAAATTGGTTCCGTTATCAGTGAGAATAAACTGAGGGCATTCATGTCACTGAATAATGCACTCCATCACAAACTTGGCCACATTTAACTGCCCCTAAATCTTATATTGCCCTTGCTTAAGCCCACTGGGTCAGATGTTCAATAGCCACCAGAATGTACTTACACCAGTTAGCTCCTGTTGGCAAGGGACCAACAACATCTAGGGAAACAGTATGCCAAGCAAAATGGGGTTTCACTACCTGATAAGAAATCTTACGGCAGAATGTCTTCTCCACTTGGCACTGATGGCAACAAGAAATGGTTTCAAGCACATCGAAGTTCATACTTTCCCAATAGTACTGAGGGTGCAGCAACTTCATTGTCTTGCGCACTCTGCCATGTCTGACTGCCTTGTGGGCGCTCATAATAATTCCCAACCTGGCTGAAGGCGCAGAAAATTCACTGTAGCATCACCAATCCTATTGTGCAGTTCCCCAATACATTGGAAAGTATTTGTTCGCATCTCATTTAATGCTTTGATCACTTGGGGTGGTTTGTCATCATACTTTCCACTAAGCATCTTGTCATACATCACATTGCTGAGGCCCGCTGTCACCTCAACAGTTGGCAATCAAGATAAACAGGCAACGTTCTGATTCTTTGCTCCTGGCCGATGAAAGATCTCAAATCATAAGCCTGCAGCTTTAGAGCCCATCGAGCCAAACGCCCTTCAGGTTCTTTGAGGTTCTGCAACCAGCATAATGATGCGTGGTCTGTTACGACTTTGAACTTTACCCCATGCAGCTAGACTCTGAAATACTTATATGCTTAGATCACTGCTAAACACTCTTTCTCAGTCACATTATAATTACGTTCATGGCTATTCAGACTTCAGATGCAGTACGCCACAGGGAGCTCCTCTCCTTTGTCATCTTTTTGGGACAAAACTGCCCCCACAGCGGAAAGAGATGCATCTATTTGTACAATAAATTCCTTTTTGAAATTTGGGTAGCATAAAATGGGCGCACTAATTAGTGCCATTCAAAGTGTATCAAAGGCGCATTGGCGTCATTCCATCCATTCGAACATGGCATCCTTCTTTAGCAGCTCAAACAGTGGCCCTCTTATGCAACTGAGATTTGGGTATGAAGCGTCAGTAATAACCCACCATCCCCAAAAACACCTGAATGTCCTGTTTACTAGCTGGCTTTGTCATCTTCTGAATAGCCTCCACCTTGGCTGGTTGAGGTCTCAGCCTGGTAGCATCCACCACAAAACCAAGGTATTCCAACTGATCCATGAAGAAGTGATTTTTCTTGGGCTTAATCTTGATATTGGCCTCAGCCAGTCAGCGAAATACCTCTTCTAGATTGTAAGGTGCTCAGTGAATGTGCACGAGAAGCCATTAGTATTGTCAAGGTACACTAAAACACATGACAGCTTCAGATCCCCCAGAATGGTGTCCATTGCTCGTTGGAATGTAGCTGGGGCATTATATAGCCCTTATGGCATATGAGTTGGTTGAAAAGCCTTTTGTATGTGATTATGGTGCATTTTTCTTGTTCCGCCGGGGGCAACTCAATTTGCCAGTAACCAGATATCAAATCCATTGCCAAGTTATAGCGAGCTCCACCTAACCAATCCAGCGCATCATCAGTCCATGGAAGAGGATATGAGTCCTTCTTGGTGATACTTTTAAGCTTCTGGTAGTCAATTACTACACAGTTAGTACCATCCCTCTTTTTAACAATTAAGACAGGTGAAGCCCTCAGACTCTTAGATGATTTGAGCATTCCCTGCACTAACAGCTGATCAATCTCTGCATTGACGACTTCTTCCACTGCCATTGATTGGTGGATTGGCTGAGACCTAATGGGGGGATGATCCCTAGTGTCCAGCTGATGTACAACCCCCAAACGCACTCTAAATCATGATTGTCAACAGCAAAGATCTCTTCATATTTTTGAAATAGGGATTTTACTTGATCTTTTTGGTCTTCCGTTAGCCCCCTTAAATTTTCGCGCGGTACAACTGCCATTATGCCAGGATGTGTTTCAATGGGCAGGCCAAATTCATCCAATGAACTGTACTTATGAATCTGGAGGACCTCTTCAACTGGAATAAAATGTAAGTATGCCACTATTTGGTGTCGGCGGATTTGCATTGGTTTATTCTGAAGATTTGCTACTAAGACCTTGATCTCCACATGTCCCAGAAGTATAATGCCTGGGGCCACATGGGGCTTAAACCATGATTGCTGATAAGGTCCAATGACCTCCCCATAAAGCCCATCAGGCACTTCCACTTCTAACTCAGTGTTTATGATTACATGGTGTCCAGAGGGAATAGATATAGGGCCCGCAGCTCTAAGTGGTAGCCCTTGATATTCATAAATTTGATTGGGAAGGGCCTGTGTCTTACACTTTAGTCGATGATAGCAAACTGAAACCACCCCATCACCATATACAAGGTTAACATGACTCATGTGTACCGGATCTTTGACATTCCGCTGGAGGTAAAGTAGATTGGGATCCGCTTCCCCAGAAATTTCAAATGTCTCTGCAGTAATATCAACAACAACTCCATAATGGCGCATAAATGCAGTTCCAATTAAAAAGATCATAATTATTAATTGGTAGCACTATGGCTGGGGCTACAGTGACAATTGACCCAAATCACAAAGGTAGTGCGCTGTATGCTCCTTCAGAGATCGTGTTTTCTGTGCCTGCAGTACCATACACCATACGATGTTCCACATCAGGCTTTAACGCCAGTCTTGCCATCAACTTTGTGGACACTATGTTGCTTGGGGCACCTGTATCAATTATTGCATGAACTCGGGTTTTTGCTATGACAGTGTCACAGTAAGTACATTCATCATAAGTGGCATTCTGATTGTTTAGAACATGGACATTTAACTGATCTCTTTCAAGGAAGCTCATAATACCCTTCCCCAATTTAGAGTATTCTTTAACAATAGCATCCTTGGGGAAGGCCACGTTTACTTCTTCCAAAAGAAGTGCATCAGCAAATGGATCTGGTTCATCTTTAGAAAGGTAATCAAATATTTAACAAGCATAAGGCTTTGGTTGTTCCTGAGAGCTTGCTTTCGCCATGTTCAAGAGTTGCTTTTGTGTCAGCAAATTCACCCCTCCAACTGGTCGCTGATATAAGAAGGCATCATCATACTGAGGAACTTCCACTGAAGGTACAGGAATAGGTTCCGATGGGACGTTTTGGGTCAGAATAGCAGAGGTAGAGAGTCCAATCTCTACTCCGCTCTGACTTTTCCCTGGTGATACTGCTCCTGCGGCAGGTACTGAACCCGCCATTTGTGACAACTTCTAGCCAGGTGCCCCAAGCGACCACATGAAAAGCAGATACCCCCAGAAGACCTGTGACCTTAATTGTTGTAAAAGGAGCCACCCCAAGGGTTGGGCTGGAAGCATGGCTTGTATTGATGATAAGGCCAGGGAATTTTAACTGATTACTGAACAAGGAAGGATGATTCCTCCGGATAAAAAAGGCTAGCAGTGGAGGTGCTAGGTTTACGCTCTATATTGAGTGGAGGGAAATTAGCAGATAGATGGCGTAGAATTTGAACAAATTTGAGCAAGGATACGTCAACCTCTAAATATGGAGCCAATGTATTAAAGAGCACTCTGTATGGTTTCACAGCAGAGGTCAATGCCATGCTTATATCACATTCAGTTAAAAGCCCTTCCCCAATTAACACATGGGCTTCTGCTGGGAATCGATCAGCAAAGGCAGTGAGGGTCTTATTAGGCTGAAACCCAATGGTAATAAACTCAGCCTTTCATAGCGCCATATTTGAAGTTTCTCCAAACAGCAACAGCACAGTATCCTTCACTCTTTGATAGGTAACGGAACTGCTTGGAAGATAGCAAGTAACTTGGTCAGCACTTTCAACATCCAAAGTGGACATTGGTAATTTTGCTTTACGCCAATCTGATACCCTTTCTACTATAAACTCAAACCGTTTAAAAAACACATGGATGTTCCTAGCATGGTCAAATGGAGGCAGCTTATCAATACAACACTCTTGCAGAAATTTCTTTTTCCAATCGAGCAGAGCGTCTAAGGCAATCTTGAGTTCTGCATAGTCAACAGTTGTAGTATGTTGAGATGATTCCTTAGTGAAGCAAGCTGGATACAACATGACTAGCAACTGAGGAATACTTCTTAGTCTATGTGATTGATCAATGGGCCCCCTCTAGTGAGCACCACTGTTATAAAATTGGAAGTACTTGAGAGATATGCCAATGGATTTTGCACAGGGGTCGACCCACTGAGCAATTAGGACCAACAATATGATGATTGTTATCCTTGACACAACAGAATGAAAATATAAAAATTAAATAGATATGGAGCACTTGCTCCCTCCGCTCTCTTTTAGTTATTGTATTAATACAGCAGATCCTCGCTGTTATACTAACTTTTAAACTATCAACAACTTAACTTCCTCAATCGTCTCATCCCACTTGTATAGTAACAACTTCAGATGGTACCACTTTCATGGCTTAGTAATTCACTTCAGCGTATCTCATTGGTTCCACCAATTACTCATTTGTCAATTCACAATTGCTAATTCAGCCAATTTCCTAATAATCCCAATATCGCCTCATTTTGAGGCGCTCAAATAATAGTATTTGTAACAACTCAGCGGATTCAATCCATTCCACCATATTATCTTAGTGCTCATCATCCAGTCATATTGGAATCGCGACACTCATTATTATTATTATTATTATTGTTATTATTATTATTATTATTATTATTATTATTTATTATTATTTCTCCTAAGCGTCACTTTTATAGAGCATAGGAAGATTCAACTTGAACTCAAACATTCAATAATTGGTACAGAAGGAAAAGATGCACAACCTCAATCAGAAGTCCTGGGTGAACATCGCAAAGGGTGGTAATTCCACCAACATGTCATTCCTTAAGGGCATCAAACGCTCCCACAAGGAGCTCCTGGTAAGCCATGCAAACCAGACCAAATGACAGATGCAAGTCCCTTACAGAAGGGTACTTGAAAATGCTGCAACAGCATATGCTTTATAATAATATCCGCCATTCACTCCCCTCCTCCCCCATTAAGCATGGGGTTAGAGTGAACTTTGGGGTCAAATACCCAGAGATCTTGTTGGTGATCACAGAAAAAAGAAAAATTTATTTCGAAAATGCTGTTTTTCTTAAGCAAGAATTCTGTCAAGGATTTGTAGATATTGGCTTCACCATGGCGGAGCAGGTGGATGCTGCAGCAAAGGTCATCATTGAGGTAACCATCAAAGGTGTGCCCCACTGCATCAAGGTACACTGTACCCGCTGGAACAAGGAGAATGACCTTTTCATCTCCTTTGAAGATCTCCCAACTGATCTCCCCCATGACTTCGTCAAAGTGGAGCTAATCAAAGGCCTTGAGGAGTATGGAAGAGTAAAGAAGTTTGAGCTGCAGCGCTTCCACCTCATGCCAGAACTCTGCAGCTGGAAAGGCAATCACAGTTATCAACCCCTAGCCTGAAGTAGAAGCTGACCCCAACCTGATCCCACATGTCACACAGTTCATCTTTCCAGAGGGACAAGCATCTGACCCCTTTAAAGTCACCCCAGAGAAGGCCCCTCCCATTTGCCAGCACTGCCAGGCGCTTGGGCATTGGGCCCATGCATGCCCTGCTGTAGACAAGCAGCAGGAGGAGGAGGACCCTGAGGAAATGGACGAAAATGATGAAAATTTCAGTAAACTTCAGGTGGCAACAACCCCATTCAACTGGGGGGAACATGGCAAGTATCAGATCATCAAACTGGTCACCAAAGAATGCAAACAATGCAAAGCAGAGGAGAAAGCGAAGCTGATGAGCAGAGGCCAGAGCGAGGGCTGAGGAAGCTAAAAAAGTGAATCAGATCCTGGAAACCAATAATGTTGGAAATGCAAACCATCTTAAGATCCTGAGAGAGACCCCCAAGGAGCTGATGGAGGGGACAGCAAACCAGCAGACGCAGGCAGCAACACAGGGACAGATGCAGCCCATGGGAGTGGGAAATGAACCAGCGCTGGTTCAGGCTGGAGTTCACAACTCCAGTCACCTACCTGTGCTCTCAATGAAAAACTCTCAGAACAAGGGTTACAAAAATTTTCAAGATGGCCCAGCTACTGATAGAGTGAGCTGCCTCAGCTCAGCTCAGCTCAGTGGTGCAGAGCTCCCAAATGGGTACTTGAAGCTCAAATTTCTTAAATCATGATAGAACTGGGTCAAATGGCCTGGAACTATCCAATTAAGGTGGATTGGGCAGATCAGGCAATCTGATCACAATAGGGACATTCAATATTGCAGGGCTGAAGGCCACCACGTCCCAGGCCAAGAAAATTCAGCACCTGCGAAACCCTCTGGCTGACATCCTGGTGATCCAGGAGAGTCACTGCCTGAGGGGGAGGAGCCCAAGTGGACCCAGATGCTCCTCCCAAACTTCTCAACTTGGTCCACCCTCTGCGGGTTCATGATCAAACCAGGCAGGGGCATCACCATCACATCCTCAACTGATCACCTAGGGGGAGAGTCCTGGCCATCATGATCACCTGGCAGGGAAATCAGTACACCCTAGTCAATACTTATGCCCCCAACATCCCCAGTGACCGCGCCAACTTCTTCAAAGAGGTGGCCAATTTACCACACCTAAAAACAGCTTCCTTCTAGGGGACATGAACTGCTGGCTCACAAGAGCCACAGACAGATGGCCCTCAAACATTGATCATCCCCGCGGGCACCAGGAGCTCACGTCACTCATGGCCACATTAGGGGTCATCAATGCACGCCCAAAGGATGCGCCAACCCTTGAGCACATGACAAGGCCACACGTCAGAGAGGGCGAGCTGCTCTCAATGACACATATCACCTAATCTGCATCCCAGCGACCCTCAAACGTATGATAGAAAACTTTGAGACAGTTAGTGTCACCAACTCAGACCATCAGTTGGTAAGGATTACCCTGAGGTCAGAGCTGCAGGCACAGCCACGCCCAAAATGGGAGAAGATTCACCCACAAACTGTAGCTAACGCTGACTTCACCCACTGGTTAGCAGTATGAACCCTGGCTAGAGATGTGAGGGACCCCCTCAGAGAAGACCCAATCCAGACCTGGGGATGCCTGAAGGCTGAAATGGTCGCTGCCATGAAACGTACATCCTCCAGGAGGCACATGGCTGAGGCATCGGTGCTCCAAAGGGCGATCAACCAACATGCACATCTCGAGAGGAATGCCCCCAAGCAGGCCACAGCACCAATTGGACGAGGGAATGGGTTCAGCTCACCCTTGAGATCCAAGGTTTCAGCAAGCAAGCACAGGAATGGCTCGCGTTACAGGCAGGAGCAAAAGTGGTGGCCAAGGGTGAAAAATTATCAAGATTCTTCATGCGTCAGTTCACCGCCCAGAAATCCTGAACCTGATGTGATGCTCTGGCTGCGCAAGATGGTACCATAGCACGCTCCCCAGAGGCGCTAGCGGACATAGCCCATGAATACTACACAAAGCTATACTCAAACAAAGGGCGCCTTACCTCAGGACATCGAGTCCTTCCTTGTGAGGGTGGAGCCACCCCCAACCCTAGACACGTCATCACTCACAGCCCAATAATGAAGGAGGAACTCAATGCAGCAATCAAGAGCCTTCCCCAGGGAAGAGCCCAGGACCTGATGGGATCCCGTACAAACTGATTTTAACATTCCCAGACCTCCTCAGCCACATCCTCCTCACCGCGCTTAACAGATGCTTGGATGAGACCAAGCTCATGCCTGGGGGGATGAAGCCCTGCTGGTTCTCCTTCACAAGAAAGGAGACACACATTCACTTGACAACTGGCATCCAATCTCACTGATAAACTCTGACTCCAAACTGCTTTCAAAAATCCTGGCACATCATCTAGGGACCATTGGGAGGAATGTGATCTTGACAAACCAACACAGTTTTGTCCCCGGCAGGAGCATCTGAGACAACATCCATATGGTTGCCAACGTCACCCAGTCAAACTCTAGTGGAGCATTATTATTCCTAGACCAACAGAAAGCTTATGACAGGGTGGACTGGTCATACCTACACCGTTGTATGGAGAGAACACACCTGCCACAAAAATTCATCAACTGGGCAATGAAGCAAATGATGGTGACAAAAATGTCAGTTTTAGGCCCTAGATTCCAGTCAGCCAAAATCTCACCTCAATTTGGGGTGAGGCAATGGGGACCCGCTGAGCCCCCTGCTGTACAACCTGACTTTTGACCCAGTGTTGTGGGCAGTGGAGGCAGAGCTGGAAGGCATTAGCGTGCGCAGGCAGCCACCGCTGAAAGCTCTGGCATATGATAATGATGCAGTCATAGGAATTTCAAGCTTGGAGGACTCAGAAAAACATGAGTCAATCATCCAACAATATAAGTCAGCTAGTAACGCAAGAATTAATAAAACAAAAACAGAGATCTTACCTGTCAGTGGTACAAAAATCAAATATTAAAAAAAAAACTGGGGTGGCGAAACTTGAACCAGGGTTTGCCAACTGGCCCCAGCAAGAGCCACCCTGCCACCTGCCACCCCCACTCAGCTGGAAATGGTAGCTGTGGTGGGTGACAACTGGGCCTGTATACCCAGCACTGTGAATGTCTGAGGAAGATTGATGTCATGGTGAGTCAGAAGAAGTGAAACTGAACAAATTACAATATCCAAAAAACGCATACAGAAAAATCAAAAGTCAGATTGGTTGTAGATGTGACAAATCAGATGCCAGATTTTGATGTCAATAATGACATTGTCATTGCATCAGCTGACCCGAATTTAAATGCAAAAATCAGTTTAGACAAGAAGGTAAGTGATAAAATTAATTATGGGTTTTAGAATTCACCCAAAGATGATGGAATTGGCAGCAAGTCAAATGACCAAAATGTTGAAATCAATTCAAATAATTTAATGCAAAGCACCAAAGTTTCGATCATTAAGTCAAACAATTTAAACAATCTAATACAGCAAATCAAAAACTGAGACCTTAATTGCAGGTCTCAAATCACCACTGAGTATGACTCAATTGGTGATGAATCAGCGAGCTGCCCTGATGAAATTAAATAAGATAATTTAATGCACGATTCCAATGTCTCAGAATCCAATACAGGTAATTTAAATAATTTAAATACACTAATCAAAAGTCGAGACCTTAACTGCAGGCCCCTGCACATTGCTGGGGATGAAGTAACTGGTGGCAAATCGGTTCTATAGCCAAATCCAAGTGCTTTGCAATGTCCAATGCGAAAATTAAAAAGAATTGAGGCTAATGGTAGAAAAAACTAAAAAAACAAAATAAATAAAATAAAAATTCAAATTTATTTGGTGAAATGCATACAAATTGCCAGTATGAAATGACCATTCCTGCCACCCCCTAGTATCCAAAAAAACAAGAAACTGGGCAGAATCTGGGCCCATTCGGGGTGACGCCTTCAGGCATCCCAGTGAGACACCTGGGTATCATCCTGAACATAAAGGGCTAGACCTGCCCAGGATTGAGGATGGGCTCATCTGGAAGCTTGCATCCCGCATTGCCTCCCTCAGAGGGAGGCAAATGGGACTCATAGGGCAAGTCATGGTTGTGAATTCCCTCCTGCTTCCAATTCTCTGGTTCCCAGCCGCAATTGTTCCCTTCTCCTCAAACTTCCATGACTTCATCAGGGCTTTACTGCAGTCATGGTTGTGGGAAGGCAGAAGAGCCCCAATATGAATTGGCCTGCTTCATGGACCAAGAGCAAAAGGAGGCCTAGGCTTACTGACCATGTCGCCCAATCTGATAAAATTTTTGGTAAGTGGATAGTCAGAGTAACAAGCCCAACCTCCAAACTGAACCACTGGTCTCATGCTGCACAAAGCAACATGGCCAGGGACCTCAGACTTGCAAATCCCACATCCTGAAACACCCTTCTGTCTTACCTGGCAGCCAAGCCAAATGCCCATGGCCCACACCAGTCCTTGAATTTTTCCCATGAAGTATTGAAGATTATCCGTCAAGATGCGTGGCTGTTCCCTCTCAGTATCACAAGGGCAACGCAGTCAAGGGTTTGAAAACTATGCCTACGCCTAGAAATGCAGGGGTGCACAAGTCTCAGTAACGAAATACCCCCCATTAAGAGCACAAACCCTATCTCATATTGACCTCCTGGATCATAATGATCAGCCATATGACAAAAGAAAACTCAATTTTAATTGGAAATTAGCAACCCACAATCTACTTCACCCAAAAATCAGGGCGCACGTTTGGCAATGCCTGCACATGGCCTACCAAACAGCTAAGTGGTCTAATTCAACCCAAGAGCACTGCAGAGTATGCAGTGCAAAAGACACCCTGCTACATAGGATGAAAGAGTGCCCAATGGCCCAGCTTGTATGGAAACTAGTGTGGCCACTGATGGCACCCAACCGCATACCCACCAAACTCTGTCTGATCGCAAATTTTATGGCACTTAATATTGAATCACCAATCCCAGAATTGCTTCAAGTAGTTATTTTTGCATTGTCCCTATGGGCAATTCACACAATTTTCCTCAAAGCAATTCAAAATCTGGCCTTAAATCCCGTTGAGATTTGCAATCAAATTAACAAAAAAAAGCATTCAATATTTGGCTGTTTGGTGAAGCGATTCCATGCCAACTTCAGAGGATGGTGTAGAGCTGGCTTCTGCTACCCTTCCTAACTGTTGACCCAGAAATGCAAACCTGCCTCAACAGCATAAATTTATTGAGCAGCTCAAGTGAAGCCCCTCCAACACCTCCAGGTCCCATGGGAACACTGGCCACGACGTTCTCCCCTGGCACTTGGGTTTAAGTCGCAGCCCCTTTTATTTCACTTTCTCCCCCTCTCTTTGGTGTGACATATTTGTCCCAAGGTTGGCCCACCTCAAATAAAATTATTATTATTAAAATTGAAATAATTATTGAAAACTAATAATGTCCAACATTTCCCCCTTTCAGCCTTTTTGAACCCACAAAATTCTTATTTTGTAGCTGAGAGGGCAATTGTCTGACATCACCCCCTCAAGTATATTGGGGGGAGAATAGAACTGTAGGTACCGACATGAACTTGACTGATAGTATCTCCAGTAGCAAGAGATTTGATGGTGTACTCCTCTTCGCTTGTAAGTGACTACAAAAAGGCTTTCCCAAATGAACCCTAGTTTCTCCTTTCTAGGGTGATACAATTATGATAGTAAAGAACCAAGTCAGATACTTGGAAGGAAGGAAGAGGGTCCTTTAACTCATTAGCAGCTTGACCCTTTTTTGCAACTTTCTTTAATAAGTCGGTCATTGCTTCTGATTGCAACTGTATGATATACTGGGCTAAATTCTTCATAGCTTGCTCAGGATCAGTCTTACCAGTAAAGATATCTTTTTCAAGTAAAGCTGGAACCCCAGGTTCTCGCCCATACAATACTCAGATAGACGACATTTTAAGGATCTGATGATAGCTGATGCGTTACACCAAGAGCACTTGGTAAGTACTGATTCCTGTGGAGGGGGTCTGAAGTAGCCATTTTCCATAATATAGAAACCAGAGTCCCGTTTGCTCTTTCCAAAGTGCCATTGGTCAAGGGGTTGTAGGGGGCAGAAAAGAGCTGTTGGGTGCCCATGGAAGTCATGAGAATCTTCATTACTTGGGAGCTGAAGATTCTACCATTATTGCAGAGCAAAACTTGGGGAAAACCGTGTCAGGTAAAGATTTACTGGTGGAGGAGAGTAGCCGTGGCTTTTGCCATCTGAGCTGAGATAGCCACTGCCTCGACCCATATATATCTATTTACACCCGCAGTTTGGGGGAGAGGGCCAACCACATTGAGACTTATTGTGTTGAAAGATTATTGAGGGGTGGTAGGATGATATTGATACTTTGTTTTGGAGTTTAATTGCTTTTTACATGTTAAAAAGGCATATAAGACTTCAATGATGAATCCATGATTTCCTCCCAATAGTAGCGTTATTTTACCCACCCATAGGTTTCAGCACTCCACTATGCCCTAGGAGGGCATGAGACTCCATAATGACATGTACTCGCTCTGAAGGTCAGAGGTAGGGTAACCAGTTCACCCCCACTTTCTTGTATAGATGGCCATTATCCACCTTCTTGTTATGGGAATGGCGAGATAGCATCTTCTGAACTGGTTCGTCCTCATCCTCCCAAGCATCAGGGGTCACTAGAAGATCATGTAGCCGCTCTGCTTCACTATTATCTAAATGAAGGATGGGCAGCCGAGTCAACCCATCTACATCCATGTGGCTCGTCCCAGCTCAGTGTACAATGGTCATATAATAGTTCTAAAGCTATAAAGCCCAGCGTGCTAACCATCCAGTGGGATCCTTTATATTTTGTAACCACTTTAATGAGGCGTGGTCAGTAATCACTTTTAATGAGGACCTATATAAGAAAGGGCAATAGTGTTTAACAGCAGCAAGATGGCCAGGCATTCCTTCTCAGTGACGCTGTAATTGCGTTCTGCCTTTGAAAGCATCTTGCTGAACTATGGAACGGGTTGACTAACCCCATGATCATCCAATTGGGCCAAGATAGCTCCAACTGCATGATCAGAAGCATCATTAAACAGCATAAAGGGTTTACCTTAATCAGGGTGGTGCAGAATTGGCCGTTGCTGCAACAGCTTTTTTTAGCATTTTAAAAGCAGCCTGTTGTTCCGCTCTTTAATGGAAAGGGGTGTTTTTGGTTAGAAGGCGTATGAGGGCTCACTGAGCTGAGCAAATTTGGGGAAGAATTGATGGTAGTACCCCATCATGCTCAAAAAGACTTGAATATCACGGAGGGTTTTGGGGGAAGGCATCTTGGATATCGCCTCGACCTATCTTGGAGAGGCAGGATCCCATCTGAGGAGATGGCGTGACTCAAGAAGTCTAACTTTTTTGAAGAAAGTACATTTGGTGGGCTTCAGCTTAATGTGAGAGGCCTGAAAACTTTGGAAAACCTCCTTTAAATGAGAAAGGTGCTCATTAAAGGTTCAGGAAAAGATAATGATATCTTCTATGTAATATAATCACGCAACAAAGCTTTAAATCCTGCAATATGTGATCCATTGCACGCTGGAAAGATGTGGGTGCATTGCACAACCCTTGTGGTAATCGGATAGGTTGGAAAAGACCCTCACTGCAGATGAGAGCACAAATTTCCTGGTCTTGCGGAGAAAGGTCAATTTGCCAGTATCCGCTACCAAGTCCATGGCAAAAAAGAAATTGGACCCAGAGAGATGGGCCAGAGCGTCGTCATTTTGGGGGATTGGGTAGCTGTCCTTCCTGGTGAGGTTATTCAGCTTGCGGTAGTCCATAATAACCCAATGCCCACAATTCTTCTTTTTTGAGTAATAGTGGATATGACCAGGGACTTTAAGAAGGCACCAGTAGCCCCGCGTCCAATAACTGTTTAATCTCTGTCCTCATCTGGAGCTCCTCAACGTTTGATTTCCAATAAGGCTTGGATCAAATAGTCTTGGCATCACTAACATCAATGGTGTGGTACCAGCTCTTCATAAGCCCATAGTCTGTATCATATATAGAGAAAATGTCACTATAGGACTCCATTAAGGAATGAACTTTATTAAGTTCAGCGGGAGTTAGCTCATCAGAAATCTGCACGTTGGGCAAATCACATATCATATGGTCTGTGGGTAGTCCCATATCTATCATAGACACAATATAATGGACTTGGTGGATGTCTTTGATGGGAAGCAACAGGGCTTTTCCAATCTCCTTATGCTTCTTTACAAATCATGTCCTTGTTAGTGAGATTTCTCAGAAAAAGATTGATGGGTCGCTGTTAGGCAGGGTCTAGGATACCTGGCAGCACCTGAGGTTCCAAAGGGCTTATTCCATCAACACTTGTTAAATGCAGAAGGCAGTTGTGGGAGATTTACATAGTAATTTTGGTGTCTATCACCTTTTGTTCACCCGCTTTGACTACTACCTCCTCTGACGCATACAATGGAATGCCATCTGAACCATCCACAGAGTCAGGCAGCTTTTTTGTATTTCTTCCAGATGTGGTATAAGTAAGGGTGAGGGCGGAAGAGGATACTCAACTATGCATGTATATTCCTTCTTCTAGGCTCATTACTTGTAAAGACTAGGGAAACCTCGTAATTTAGAAGGGAGAGAAATCCCTGTTTCATATTAATTATTCCCTCATACTCAATCATGAATTGAGTACCAATGAGCAGGTCATATGCGTTTTTTTGCCATAGTTTATATAGTTTTGGTGGTATACAGGGTCCCCTGTAGTGAGCACCACTTGTTGGATTTTAGCGTAGGGAGATGCTCGCTTGGTGCTTGTTTTTCCAAATACCTTCAATAGGGGAATTATACCACTAATATACTAAATATAACTAAACTCTAGAAACTTGATAAATATGGGTTTTTAAAGTTTTTATTTGGTGCCGCTGGGGATAAGAAAAAAACGTCCCCTCGAATTCAGATCAATCATTATTTAAACGTATTAAGGGTCAAGGGAAATTCAATTTTACGTTCAGAATAGCTTAGATTAGTCCAAAAAAGGAAATATGCGAAGTTAGCCTATTGAAGCTTGGCAAACGCGCTTCATTTAGGCTGAATGGTAAATGGGGGATTAGTTTGAGGCAAGATGTAACCATGGGGTAATGACTTAATATACTTTAGCCAATCCCCTTTTGCAAAAGTTATTGCACCTTGGGGATCCCTGCCACTCCTATAAAGGGGGTGGTCCCCACATAAGTGTTTGAATGGGACTGGTAGGGGCTAGGGGAGATCCATCCAATGAATGCCCCAGATTCCACCATGAAGTCAGAGTAATCTGACTGCTGAAATTTGAGTTAATTGCCTGTGAGGTATTTAAACTAGTGTTACTTAATCAGCGTGGTTCCACTGAGAATTAGCCAGGGTCTTTTGGCTAATTTCCTCATTATTATTAAAATTGAAATCATTTTTCAGACTAATAAATGTCCGACTTTTCTCTTCCTGGCCTACTTGAACACACAACATTCTCATCTTGTAGCTGAGAGGGCAAATGTCCAACAGGGGGATCTTCATGACATGCTATACCAGTCAAATATGTGAAACTCAAACTTGCCTTAGACGCTGTGCTCAAGAGGCAGGATGATCTTTACAGGAGGTTTGTAGTAATAAGCTGCCTCCGTTCAATTGCAATGGTAATATTCATGGGTTCTTTAAGTGATTCAAAATTGCAATGGAAGGAGCCTTGGATTGGCAGAAAGCGAAACTGTTAATTTCCACCTTGGATGTTGGAAGTGTTAACCAAGTCACCTATTATCTTCCAGACAGTTCTATTACCTACCAGAAGGTGAAGGATACTGTGATGCAGTTGTTTGGGGGTACATCGAAGATGTCACAGCAGAAGGCTGAGATTTTGACCAAAGGGTTTCAGCCTAATGAGACCCTCACTGCATTTGCTTATTGATTTACAGTATAATCTCATGTGTTAATTGGGGCAGGTACTTTATCTAAATCAAACAAGTGCATTTTGATGACCTCTGCAGTAAAGACATACTGTGAGCTTTACAATTTCATGACCCCAACGTTGGACAACGACGTACCCCTGCTTAAAATTGTTCAGTTTTTGCGCCATCTATCCATAACCTTCCCCCCACCAAATACTCAGCAGAAACATATCATCACTGTCGCCAGACTTTATAGTTGGGGGAATTTGCCCAACCAGTTCAGATTCTGCTAAATTTCCTCCATACGTTCAATTTTCGCCCTGGACCTGATTATCATCATCAGCCAACTACCAAACTGAGCCTAATTATGCTGATCGCCCACAATCAAATTATTGGCAAGTCTCATCTTACAATAATCAAGGATGAAGAACCCATGGGGTTAATTATTTTGAATGAAGTCACCCTGGGTACCTGGCATGAGGTTGCCTCAATCGTCAGGTCCATCACGTACAGCAGGAATAGTACTATCATGGAAAAGTCAGAGTATAGTAGAAAAGGGACTTCATACCTCCGCTATCTCAATTTACAACTTCCCACATGAACTTAACACTGTATATTCAGCGGAAGTCTCTCCATATAATGATGAATTCTTATATCAGCAGCTGGTTGGAGGGGTGAATATATTGACATGAGCGCAAGCCAAAGCTGTGGCGGAAGAAGGATCTCAGATGCAGCCCAAACCATACTCTTGACAAATGTTTTATCAAGTTTCCTGACAAGTTGAACCCATCTGCAGATGCTCCTTCCTTGCAAGAATTAAACGTCACACTCCCAGTCAACACTATCATCAAAGAATACCCCAAAGTTGATGAGAGTTTTTGGGTTTCCTTGGGTATGGACAGTTCTAAAATATTCATGTGTTAAATATTCAAGGTTCATCGTATTCAGATTATACACACTGTGACATTGTTGTAGCCAGAACCTGAGTCTGTGCTATAATAGATATGGGCGCACTGGTCAACATAGTTTCCACTAAGTGGTGGCGAAGTTGATATTAAGTCCTGATGTAGAACACCAGATGGTATATGGGACCGCGGGAGCAGCTAGCACAATCTCTGAGAGAGTGTACTGCGCGCTACCCTTGTATTTTGGGTCGATTGTTGTTGTAGCTCCAGAAATAGTGTTACTAAACAACCAGTTTGATATGTCAATTGGTACCACTTTCATGTGACACTTTGGCGCTGTCATTGATATGATGGTGGAGACCATTGAGGTTTTGGGGTAGTGGATCCCAATATACTTTACTTCTATGGAAGTGCCAAAGGATCTGGTGCATATGGGACATATTAACCTGGCATACAGTTACGGGGTGATTCCAGTTTGATATCATCAATTAAAGAGCAAGACCTGGGCCCTCCCCTCAACAGGTATACAAATAAAAGGGCTGCCGCTCAGAGCTGCTGGGCCTGTGTCCAAACCATCTAGTCACCAAGTAATAATGAGCACTGAGTTGCTGGTAAAAGTGCCAGATGGACTCTATGGGGAAGTTCTTGGCCTTTACCAACAATAGAGGCTTGAGCCCCACGTGGATCCAGGCATTAAACTACTGGAACATGTGGGAATCAAGGTTTTATTAGCGAATCTACAAAATGAACAATTGCAGATCCGCTGATACCAAATAGTGGCATATTTACACCTGACTTCTGATGAGGAAGTCCTCCAGGTTCACGAGTTTGGGTCACTGGATGAAATTAATTTACCTGTCAAACCACAGATTGGCATAATAATGGTGGTACTGCGCAACAATTTAATGGGTTATCAGAAGAAAAAAGATCAATAAATAGCTTTATTCCAAAGGTATAAAGAGATCTTTGCCATTGACAATCACAATGTAGTGTGCTCATGGGGAATGGTCCATCAAGTGGACACTGGGAATCATCCCCTCATCAGGCCTTAGCTGATCCGCCAGTCTATGGCAGCTGAAGAAGTAGTAACATAAGAGAAAAAAAATTTACTGGAGCAAGGGATTCTCAAACCATCCAAGAGTCCATGGGCTTCGCCTGTTCTTATCGTAAAAAAGGACAGTACCAACTGGGTAGTAATAGACTACTGGAAGCTCAACAGCATCACCAAAAAAGACTCATATCCCTTGCTGCAAATTGACAGTGCCTTGGATTGGTTGGGAGGAGCTCTTTACTTATCATCAATGGACTTGATATTGGGATACTGGCAAATTATGTTGCCTGCGGAAGAACAGGAGAAGTGCTTTATTATCACATCCAAGGGGCTTTTCCAACTGACCCATATGCCTCAAGTACTATGTAACGCCCCGTCTACGTTTCAATGGGCCATGGACACCATTCTTGGCAACCTTAAGATGGCATGCATCCTTGTGTACCTTAACAAAATGATGTCATTTTGCGTACATTCTCCAAGCATCTTATCCACCTGGAGGAGGTCTTCTGCTAACGTGCTGAGTCCAACATTAAAGTCAAGCCCCATAAATGCCACTTCTTTAAGGACCAAATGGATTATCTTGGGCTTGTGGTAGATGCGACCAGGCTGAGGCCCCAACCAGCCAAGGTGGAGGCTATCCGGAAAATAACTATGCCAAACAGTAAGTACAATAAACAATTATTTTTGGGGATGGTTGGCTACTACTGCCACTTTATACCTAACTTTAGTTGTATTGGAGGTCCGCTGTTTGAGCTATTAAAGAATGATGCTACATTTAAATGGACGGATCATCAACAATGCATTTTTAATACACTTCAAATGGTGCCAAGCAGTGCGCCAGTGCTGCACTATCCCAATTTGATAAATAGTTTATCATACATATGGATGCATCCCTTTCCACCGTTAGGGCAGTTCTATCCCAAAAAGCGATGAGGGGGAGGAGAAACCTGTTGCATACTGCAGTCAGAGCCTGAACTGCCATGAAAGTAATTATACCATGACTGAGAAGGAGTTATTAGCGGTGATTTACGCATATAAGTAATTTAGAGTGTACTTGAATGGAGTGAAGTTCAAAGTCATAACAGATATCGCTTCGTTATGCTGTTTACAGAACCTTAAGGAGCCTGAAGGGAGGGTAGCCAGATGGACCCTCAAACTGCAGGCTTTTGACTTTGAGGTTTTCCACCAACCTGGAGCAAAACTTAAACGCTTATTAATTGCCAAAACTACCAATAATTGCAGTTATGGCAGATCTGAGTGACATAATGTATGACAAGATGCTCAGCGTAAAGTATGATGAGCCACTGCAAGTTATCAAGGCATTAAATGAAATGTGAGCCAATACCTTCCAGTGGAATGGTTAGTTGTACAAGCGGATTGGAGATTCTACAGTGAACTTCCCGCAACCCTCAGCATGACCTGATACTATTATGAGCGCACACCAAGCAGTTGGACATGGTGGAGTAAGTAAGACCCTGAAATTGTCGTGACCTCAGTACTATTGAGAAATCATGAACTTCAACGTGCTTGGAACCATTTCCTGCTGCCACCAGTACCAGATGGAAAATCCATTCCACCAGATGACCTTGTACCAGTTAGTAAAACCCCATTTTGCTTGACATATGGTTTCCCTTGATATCGTTGGCCCTCTTACAACAGGAGCTAACTAGTCTAAGTACATTCTGGTGGCAATTGTCCACTTGATCAGGTGGGTTGAAGCAGGGTGATATGGGATTTGGGGTGGTCACATTGGCCAAGTTTATAATGGAATGTATTATTCAGCAACATGGCTGCCCTCAGTTCATTCTTACCAACAACTGAACCAATTTCACCTCACACATCCTTCCAAAGTTGAATGATCTAATGAGCATTTACGGAGACTTAAGACCCCATACCACCCCAAGTCCAATGGGATGGTTGAGCGAGTTTATGGAACCTTGGTGAACATCCTCCAAAAATTGGTAATGGATCAACCTTCCAATTGGAGTTTCCTCCTGTCTACTGCTGTCTTTGCCTATAATATTAGCTACCATTAAGCCAAGGGGAAGAGCCCCTTTCAATTACTATATGGATGACACCTGGCTCTTCCAGCATTGCTCTATTCTTGTGTAGAGATATTAGTGGAAAAGATCCCCAATATTATTTGACTAACCTAGCTGACACGTTAATCAAATTTAAAACCAAAGCGTACTCATTCAGATTAAACAAAGATAAAGAATTGAGCTGCCAATCAGGTACAGCATAGTGAGCTATCTCAGTTCAAGGATGGGGACATGGTTCTATGCCATATCTATTAGGTGTTTGGTCAGAAGCACAAATTGGCCAGTATAGGAATTTTGGTCTGTTTGAAGTCATTGAGAAAATAGGTGTCAATGCCTATACTATCAAGGACCCCATGAGCAGTCAGATCATTAACCGAGTGCATGTGAAGTTCCTTCAGGCTATATACAATAGGAGCCTTATCATCCAGTCAAGGGGGGTAATGTCAAGATTCTGCCATAAATGGATGATAAGCCCTATACCGTTATGGAGGGATGGGCGAAATTTGACAAACTGAGTTGTATGAAATATTAATGATATTGCCTTCACATAAGGCGATAGGTGTGATACTGAGCCTCAAACAAATACTTAGTGGATTTCCTCCAAATTAGGTGAAGTCACCATATGAAAAATAATTAGTAGATCGCCTTGAACTAATGTGATCATGAATTTAATAATTGGTAGACTCTTCTGGAACCAATGAGTTATGGCAGAAACAAATAGTCTAAGCCAAGAGAGTTGTATTGTCCAAAATTGCTTAGATATAAGTGAGATGGCATAGAAGAGGGAGTATTGTTAGTAGAAGAGAGAGCGGACCAGGGAGGATCCGCTGAAGATAATAAAGATAAAATAAAGAAGTGTTGCTGGTGTAATTGCTCCATATTTCTTGTTTATCACGTTGCTCCAAGGACTCATCTTCATATCATCAATCCTATAGCTCGGTGAGCGTAACCCTGTTCAGTAATTCTTCGTTGTATCTGTTAGATTCTGGTGGTTGACTCAAAAATAAACCCTTTGACAATCAACCAATTGGGCCAATTATCCTCCTAATGCTCAAGCTAATACTCTAATTAAAGCATATTGCAATAATACGGCTCAGGCCAATTATCACAACGTGGATTTAATTATATTATCAAAAGCTCAGGCCAAATACACTTGCACATTTAGGCCAATCAGATCTGCAACTACTTCGGCTGGGCTGATCAACTTAATGTCAATTCAATTTGACTATTCTATCAGAAGCTTGGGCTGAATACAATCACACAGTTGGGCTGATTATCGCTGCACTAAAACCTCAGCAACTAGTCCTGACTAATCATACCAATATTAGATATTCATTTAGAGAAATTGTTTGGGATTGGCCTGAAGAAAACATCTTTGTATCCCATGAACAAATAGATGAAAAAATGTAATACTTCTTCCGCCTTAGGGCAAATTTTGTATGTCAGCATTTATAATTGGCACAATAGCACTTGCACATAGACTGCCTTAATGGGAGTACCTAGTGCTATTGAGAGGGCCAGTTGCCATCCTGATTAGGGAGTCATTTCCATCAGCTGTATAACTAAATCATAAATTGAGCTGGTCCTAAAATAATTTTTGTATGTTGATGTGTAACCAGCACAATAGCACTTGCACATGGACTGCCCAAATGGGAGTACCTAAAGCTATTAAGAGAGGCCTGCTAAAGTCCCTATTAAGGGTATGTCATTTACATAATTGTTTCCACAATTTCCCAGAATTCATATTTTGTCAGAAGTATGATGAAACTTATTTTTGAGATGATCCTAGGACAATTTTTCATGCTCATTGTTGCAATTTTTTTAGTACTAGATGATCCCAACCCAACTCATTGTTGCAATTTTCATCCCTTAATTCCTCTAAAATACGAGAGCTTTTTGCCACAAATAAACCTAAAATAGGTTTCAGTCATATCAGTTCAAGGGCCAAAATGAGGTGGTTAAATAATCTGTTTAGATTGCGTGCTTGATTGTGTCCAGGAGATGCCCTAAAGGTATGAATACTGGTGCCTGGACTAATGAATAATTATCAAATAATCTAGTCTTAATTAGTTATTTAATTTATTTAATCTTATTTTCTGGTTTGTATCTTAAGTCTTTTTTGGAGAGTGTCAGAAAGCTGGGATCTCGAGATCTACAGCTTGTAACTTTGACTGCCTGGGTTGAAGTTCCCAATTACAGAGGGAAAATCAAGCCCAAAATTGGCCAGAAGAGTCAGGGCTATATAAATATACCTAGTGAGTTTCCAAACGGTCCAAAAACTGTAAGACACTAACAAAATTGAGGATCATTCAGCAAAACTTCAGCCCAATTAAGCGTGCAAGATTTTAATTATAAAGTATACAATTCTCAAATTTTCACAGTATCTCTGATATACTGCCAAAATTACAATATAGGGGTTTTCAAGAAAGAGCCAGCCAAGTGTTCAGCAGCCCTCTGATTATCCACTCAGCTCAAATGTTGACTAAATCTGATTGCCACTGAGTTGTTGTGATCAGTCACCCACCGCCTTAACATGGTATCCCAAACCCTCATTTTGAGCCACCGCTGTGTCATTACCTTCCAACCATTTGATCATTTCCACCATGAAGCGCTCAGTGTTACTACCCAGCATTGTGACATCCTTATCCATTCACCCAAAAGACCACTCCAGTCTAATAATTTTCTATTACTTAGGGCAACTCATGGTTCATGCGTGGGTCTAATTGGTCCATGCAGTTGCAGATGTCCATGACACAACTGTCCACTTGCACTAGCGCCCTTTGTACTTCTGAGAAAGAGTGGTCAAGGCGTTCAAACAAAAGGCAAGTGTCATTCTGTTGCACTTGAACAAAACGCTTGAAATCACTGCTTTTAATATTATTCCAAGCCAACACACGTAAAAGGTTAGCAGATCAAAGGCTAAACATATGTGACCAGGTATTCCTTGACTCCATGGGAGCTGAGATGGCTAGACAACCCCGTTGTGGTAGCATTGAGGTAAGACATATACATGGCTTAACGTGCTTCTTGGTCACGTTGATTATAAAACAGGCTCATGACATAGTCGCCCACATCTCCTTTGTATAGGCAGTAACCACACAAGAGCCATTACATGATACCACACAGTTTCCGAGGAGTTACACTCATGGATCTGCCCTGTTGGGCTGACTTTAACGCGGGGCTAGCTGCTAGCTGCAAGTCCATCCATAATTCCTTATCTCCAGGATACTTTACCATAAATATTACCAGATCTTTGTTAAATGTCTCATTGGCTCACCAGAATATATGTTGTGGGACCGTATGAGGTTCTGACACCAAGTAGTGAAGGCTCATCATGATGCTCAGTTACTTTTGTGCTACAGTTGACCAGTGGCCTCCTGTAGTGAGCAACACTGTTAACTTTTGGAAATATTGATTGCAATCTGCTAAGATGGTTTCACAGGTTTAAAACCACTGAGCAATGTATGGACAATATTTATTTATTTTAGCAAACCAATCAAGGGAAGGACGTTACCAAAATAGAGAAAGAAAGTATCAACATGAAACCTGAACAGGGTCAATTCCGTTGTAGAAAGTTTTTCCACCTCCAGAATTGGACTCGGATTTTTCTGGTTACATCATGGGTAAGGTTTTCATGCTATTAGACATACTAACCGCCAATAGCTTCCTTCAGATGGCACCCCGTTTGATGTGTGAAGGGCGGGAATTGAACCTGCAACCTTCAGGTTGGTAGCCATACGCCCTACCAACTCACCTTCCACCCTTAGATGGACAACGTTAATATCGCCAATTCTTGTTAATTAATAGTAATATAAAAACAGGAAGCTATTGCTCCGATGGATGCTACATTATGTATAAAAAAGCAGACTACTTCCACTAAACCTTCTCCTCTCTTTTTTCACTCTCAAATTCTCAATACTTTCTTACTACTAAAACCTCCTTCTTCCCATTCTCTTTCTCAGCTCTTATCTCAGTAGTCTCAGTCAGTTTTGACCCTTCAGCTTAGTTAATCCAGATTCACTACAATTTTAGGGGTTTTGAACCATCATTGAGGCTCCGGAGGAATTCACTCTATCTACCAAAATACTATCACCTCTATCGACTTTCTTTGAGTTGACATAATTTACCAGAATCTCAAGGCTACTTCAACTAATAAAATACAGTCCGCCGACTATATGGCTTATTGTCCAGTCATAATAAATTCTCAACATCTGCCATTTCCGCCCTCCTCCTTATGGTGGTCGCCTCAGTGGTTTCTATCTACCAAATGAACTTAAAGTTGGTGATTTGTCTCCTGATGTTTGCTTGGTCAATAGTTCAGTTCATGAGCAACTCCCAGGTGGCGTTGGGATACTTCTCGCTACCTGTTCCATCCCAAAAGCCCCACTTTCAGTTCTAGCCCACCCTCAGGTGGTAGGTTCATCTTCTCCATCTTTTAAGATTCCAAACCAGGTGCTTGAAGCCCTCACTAAGCTGCAGGTGCAGTTCTTAATCACCCCTGAGGGTTCTGCTTCTATGATGGACGCCCAACAGAGCGTAGCCCTCTTAATGCCATTAAGGGAGATTCCCACTGGTGGCTGCGGAGACTTTAGCGTGCAGCTACACACGCTGGGGACTCAACCTCTTTGATCTCACTGGTATCTTCAGCATTGAAGGCGCTGGGGCTGCATTCCACTCACTTGCTCCGACTGTTTTCCATGGGCACTGAAGCATAAAAATTGGCTTCCTTTGTGGCAGCGTTCTGCAAGCAAGCCCCCGCCTTTTATTTACCACTGGCATTATTCAATAAATATTCAGTGCTGCGTTGGATTTAGTATCTGCCAACTTCCATGAATGTGTCTTAAAACTCTCTCATTCCCAGAGAGGTGTTGCAGGATGTCCAGCCACACCTCCAGGGAACTAGTCATTAGCAAGATTGGAAACAAGGCACCTCAAATGGTTCCAGAGCAAAGGGGACCCAGGGCAAGTGTATACAACACAAAGTATAGTCAGAGATATCAAAGAAACTTAAGAAATTTTGGTTAGACCTTAAAAAAGAATCCATAACCAAGTGGAGATTGATGTTGGGGTGCTTGGGTGCTTCAATCTGGAGGGGATCAGGGCGGCACAGAGGTGCACCAGGCACTGTCATATATTTTGTTATAATAAAGTGTCCAATGTTGTTGGAGACTTCTCAAGGAGATCCGCACACAGGTTCGCCAAAGGGACCATGCAAAAAGTGTAAAATTAATAGGGATATTTAAGGAAACTCGAACAACAAGGAAAGTTGATCACAAAAGATCATTATTTATCATTTCTGGGGAGTCTTGTTAAGCTTTATGAGTGAGTGCTAAGCCTAAATGAACTAATAAGTGAACACTACCATCTAGCAGGGTATTGTTGCTCGAATTTTTAAAACTTGAGTTATTGATTGCAAGTGAATTTGTCCAAAATTTGGAAATATTGTAAATGGAACGGGTTTTGTAACTCTGTTCCCCAAGCAATCCTAGCAAACTGTCCTGATTGATAATGTAGATGGCGAGTTTTGATGCCCTGTATGTAATTCAGGGCTGAGTATCATGTACATCCTCAGGACCAACTTTAGCTTATCTTGCCTGTACCCAACGTTGGTGCAGAGTACGATTTAGGTTAGAGAGTCCTTGCAACTTAACATTTTTGGCCTCCTGACGTCCATCCTTGTCTCTACAGTCTGTGCCCTCAATTTACCATGTAACCATGACACCAACCATGCCATTTGGGCCACTCCAGTGGAGATGGTGGGCCAGATGTGTATGGAGGCAACCTTCATCAGAGCAACGCTCTGCTAATTCCCATGCAATTAATAGTCATTTGCAATAAGATTTGCTGACAAAGAGATGGTTTCTGATCCTGACGTCAGTGCAGTATCCACTTTGGCCCCAACTGGTGTGGCAACCCCCGCATCTGATCAAGTGAATTCTGAGCCATCTGTCCCCCAGTTGGCAGATGAGCAGCCTGAGTAGAATTGAGTCTTCCCCTCAGTTTAAATGAGTTCCCGCCTATGAAGCCTGTTATCCCGCTTAATCTGATTGTTATTTTTCACCTTGTTAGTGGAATCACGTGACATTATCAATAAACAGATTTATGCACATTTATTATTCCCAATGAAATTCAGATAGGTGTGCACTGGATAACTTTTGAGACCCTGGTAGACATGGGTGCAATGGATAGCTTAATGAGTAAGAAGCAGCTCAGCAGTTTGAATTAACCTTGGACCTGGGTCCGGTGGTGATGGTTGCATCATTTGCTGTGCAGCCGTCCTTTTTAGTGTGGCCCTAGTGCCTTTCTTAGTCCATCAATTCAGGTTCTGTGACCAATTTTTGGCGATGTCCAACTTGGTATTCCCATCCATTTTGGGTTGGGATGGTGGCGGCGCCAGCGTGTGAAAAATTCATTTGGATTTGAACACACTGTCTTTCGCCAATGCCCAGGTGGAGGGCGAGTTTCATCTGCTTAATACTCTTTCCAAAGCCAGGAACTGTGGCTCCATTATTTGCTTTTTTCCCCTGTGGGCCTTTCGGCGGATTTCTCTCCAGCGTTGATGGACTACCAAGAGATTTCAAATTTGGACAAATCAAAATGTCTTCTGCTGCACACTGAGTTGATTTGTCTTTTTGTATGATGATAGCCGTGGTTAACATTAATTGCTCGCTGTACCCTTACACAGCATAGGAGAATGAGGCTTTAGATGCATGTAGGATGATATGTTTAAGAAGTGTTGGGCATTAAAGGAGATGTACACTTTTGCCTCGCCCATTGTCTTCGCAAAAAAAGCCAACGGAATGATACATTCCTGCGTAGACTATGGTCACCTGAATGATATCATGGTGAATGATCCCTACCCCCTCCCTCTGAAGGAAACCATTGGTCAGGTGATTTTAAAATCCTGGGTGTTTTCTAAGCTTGACCTGGTGTATGCCTTTAACTAAATCCAGCCGGCAGAAGACCGAAAATGGCTGACAACTATATGGACAAGGAGAGGCATATCTCAATTTTTGGGTAATGCCTTTTGGGCTTGAGAATTCCCCCACAATGTTCAGTGATTGATTGATAGTGTGTTGGGTGAGTTCAGACTTACCTGCGTGGTGGCATACATTGACAATATCCTAGTTCATTCTCCCACCCAAAAGCAGAGAGAGAATGACATGGAGACGGTCCTGCCCACTCAGCACAAGGGGGCTTTTTATTGTGTCATCCAAGTGCAAATTTTAATAGGAAAAAGTTACTTTCATAGGTAACCTAAATACAAAAGATGGATATACTGTACCTCCCAGTAAACATAAAGCCATATGTGAGTGGCCCACCCATATGATCCAGAAGCAGTTGAGGAGCTTTCTTTGTACCATAATCATCCTTAAAAAATTCTCCCCACACTTACGCAGCTGGCGGCGCTGCTTCACCCCCTTACGGGTAAAATGTTCCCTTCTGCTGGACTCCTAAATGCCAACAGGCATTTGAATCAATTAAGGAGGTGTTCTTATCGCCCCCATCCTTAAACATACAGACCCCACTAAACCATATATCATAGAATGCAATGCATCTTCCGCCACAGGGGGCTGTTCTGCTTCAAGAGCACAACTGTTTGGAATACGGGTTACTTATTTTTCCTGTAAGTTTACTTCTACTGAGAAGTCCTGAGTCATCTATGATAAAGATTTGGCAGCTGTGACGTGGGCCCTAACTCACTGGTGGTACCTTTTTCAGGGTGCTCAACATGAGGTAGCTATACAAACGCATCACTAAGCTCTCCTGTATTTTTCAAGCTGTAGAAGTTGGCACACTGACAGGCTCAGACATACCACAAATTATGGAGCTTCATCTTCAAGTACGCGTTTGTGAAGATAGTGTTGAATGTGCTCTCTGACATTCTGAGTCACAAAACAGTGCTCAGTCTATGGAGGCAGATGAAAGCGACCTTATCATATTAATACCACCAGCCCAAATTTTAGCTATTGCCCCTCCCATAACTTTGGTGGTGGATTTGGGTTTGGATGCGCAACTGGTTTAGAGGGTCCTAGCAGCCCAAAAATCTTGTGCGGAAGGGTTATAGCTGTTAAAGAAGTTATCACTCCCGATGCACAAGCACTCACTCTATTCCTTGGATAAGGGGCTGATCCAATTTAGATCACATTTGTGGGTGCTGCCTCTCCTCTGCAAAGAAGTCATCCAGGCACACCACGACCCCCTGCAGTGGGGCATCCAGGTAATAGGAAGTGTCTTGACCTTATTAAGTGGACCTACAACTGGCCAGACCTGTCAAAGGATTTTCCGGCATAATTACAAAACTGTGTGACATGTGTGCGGGCTAAGTCTGATATATTAGGCAAGAACGGTCTCCTCCACCCCCTGCAGCTGGCAGAGGGACAGTAAACTTCTGTGTATGTAGACTTTATTGTCAAGCTTCCAAACTTCAATGGGTTTATGGCTATTATGGGAATCATAAACCGCTTCACCAAATTCGCCCTCCCTATACCCTGTTCCTCAGTCATCACCTCCAAGGAAGCCAAACTGTTCATGAGACATGTGTTCTCCATGTCTGGCTTGCCTCAGGAAATCTCAAGTGACTGTAGCACTCAATTTACAACTCAATTCTAGAATGGACTTCTGGCAATTTTTAAAATTACGCTATGTATTTTACCACATACCATCTTCATTCAGATGACCACACTAAGCTATTATATCAAATTCAGAGAATTATCTTTGGTGTTACACCACAGCCGCTCATAATGTCTGGGAAAATGACCATCCACTCGCTCAGTTTGCATATACAATGGAACTCATGCATCTACAAGCTTCTCCCCCTATGAGGCCACTTTAGAATATAACCTTCGTTTTCAGCAGGTATGTGCCTTTTTCTGGTGGTTCTAGACGCAGATGACCAATAACAGTAAATCTTCGCCACCTAGTCTTTGGTCTGTGAACACCTAACTAAGGTTATTAATGACTTTAAGCGGTTTCAGACTGGAATCATCTTGTAGAGCACATTATCAAAGTGGTGTCACATGTTATGTTGGAGACGCGTCACCTGCAAATGCAGGTGCCTTCATGCAAATTTTCGAGAAAATGTTCCAGGCCTCATTTGGTAGAAGGGGACCTAGAGAATGGCGCGTTCTGCTTGAAGTTGCCAGATCATTGAAAGCAACAGCCCATATTCTATGTATTGCAATTTGCCTTGGGTTGGGACCATCTAGTACTAAAAAAAACATGTATTGCAATTTTCCTGTTCGTGAGCCAATTCAGCCAGACCCCAAACTGATTGTGATTGAGGGGTCAGAAGAGGCTGAGGTTGACGCTATCTTGGTTTCCCATCAATCGTGGTGATTGGTTCAGTACTCAGTCACTTGATAAAGGTTACTCTGCCTATGATGATAGCTGGTTAGGGGCTTGGTACTGCGCAAACTGTTTTGAGTTAGTTGAAGCGTTCCACGCTGCTTAACTGAAGCTCCTAGTCTCTCCCAAATATTGCATCGCTGATGGCTATCAAGCTACCCAAAAACCCATAATAACGTCACCCTTTCCCAGATTCTGGTGGTGAAGCACCCCAGCTTGAAAAAAGGAAAGTTAATGTCCTTGAGGGAGCACCCTCTGTGCTTGGACAGGGAGTCGTTCCCATTGCCCACCAAGAAGGTTCCAAAGAGGGAAGCCATCCCCCTCATCACACAGGGCGATCTCTCCCATGTGGTAGATGATCGGCGGGTTATGGCCTACCCCCAGAAAGTTCCCTCGCCCATTCCTGTTCTAATGACTTGTGAGTTGATGCAGCGCATCAAGGTGTTTTGCGCCAAAGTCTCAGTGAAAGGGACTCATACAGGAAGAGTAAAAGGAGTCACTACCTGTGTTGTATTTGAGTTCCACCAGATCAACAATGGGAAACAAACCCTTCTCTTTTGTGGCAAAGCCCAGATCTGCTGGGATTCAAAAATTATATTTGAACTGAAGAAACTGGGTGCATTCATGTTGGGTTTCCTGAGCCCTTTTCCAACCAACTAGGAATGTCCTTATGTGGTATGGCCTTGAGAGCTCCGCCACTTTATAGTGAGACGCTGCCAATCAAGCAGGTGCAAATTGTGATATAAATGTGTTTCAGGCGCCAGAGGCTAAATTGACATTGACTTGGTCTTCCACAACAAGTCCACATTGGTTTGAACACTTTCCACTCAAGTTCTGCCGATTTTTGTTGAGAAATCGAGTTCCTCATTCCCATGCATGTCATCTTATTCACTAAAGTGACTGGGTATTTAAGCAATTGTCTCTGACAGGTATGATTGTCAGTAAGTTTCTTTACATTATCTTATAAAAACCCTTCCACTTTATAAAATTTGTTTGCTAGAAATTTTTCTCTTGGTATCTGCCATGAAACCCAGCCCCAAAGATGATTTTGGGTTACGCAATAACTGGGCCCTCTTGACCATCATAACAAACAGGTTGCTTACCTTCATGGACTGGGAATACCTTACTTGATGCATCCTCAGACACATCCCACTTGCTGAAGCTATTTAGCATCAGGATCTGTCAATTTTGTTGGAGGCTTTTCCTTCCCACAGGGAGATATTTCGCAAGCTCACCATCAGCTTTCTTGCCAACAATTCTGAAGCAGAACCCATCCCCACTATTGTAGCGCAAACGATTTCTGTTCCCAAAACCGCTGGCTCCATAGTGACAACAACCTGGCTGTGTGCTGGTTTGCTTATTTCCACCATCTCAAGCCACCGTTCATGGTTCGTCCATCTTCCATCCCACCTTCAAGCCATTTGAGCAGCAGTGCCTTTGGCACTCTGTTTGTCTTTCTGGGTGCTCACGCACCCCAACTGGCAGTCCAGTCTAAATCTCATTGGCCGCTTAAATGACAAGGAGGTACCCAAACCCAGCCACAGAACTTAAGCTGTCCCTCCGCTACCAAGTAATGAGTACGCTTGTGGCTCAGTGCACCCACCTGGTCAAACAGCTCCTACCCCTCCCCCAGGAGGTCTGACTCGCCAGCACCTGAGATACCAAAATCACATCTGGGCCCCAGTCAGCCCTATATACTGTGAAAGGAGTAATGGAGAGAACTTGGTGGAAAGGATCACCAATATAAACTCTTTCATTTCCTCTTTTATCTGACTTGGGGAGGAAATGTGACTCAGCAGATCAGAAGTCTACTAAAGCCCCCTTTATAAACTCATACTTTAAATTAAAGCTACACATGTTGTGGAACATCCAAGCCTTCTGGTACACCAACTTTTGTGGTTTTTGGAAATACATCAGGGCTTGATGATTTATCCACGCAATCACCTCATGTGGCTAACCATGCAGAAGATAACTCTAGTGAGTAAATGACCACACTACAAGAGCCAACTCCTTATTGTAAATGTCACAGGAGTGTTCAGAAAGAGAAAACTTGAGCAAAAAATAAGCATCGGGGAGTTCTACCCCATTATGCATTTGACAGCATTGCCCCAAAGCATCTGATGAGGCGTTGCATGCTACAAAAAAAAGCTTGGTGGGTTCAGCACATCAGAGATTGGGAGGTGCCACAGACACCTCCTTGATAGCATCAAATGCCAATTGGCACATCTCAGTCCATCAAAATTGAGCATTCTTTACCATCAAGGGATGCAGTGGGGCGTCCATCTGCAAGAGGGTGGTGAAAATTTCTTTAAAAAGTATGTTCCCAAAAACCCCGCGACTGCTTCTGGATGGAAGGGGTATGCCACATGAGGATTGCCTCAAGCTTACTGGGAGGAATTACATAACCATCATCTAGGACCAAGTTACCTAGGTAGGTAACCTCCTCCCTGAAAAAGCACACTTGTGAGGGTTTACATGGAGGTCTGCCTTATGCAACGCAGCCATCACCGCCTCCAGGTCCTTCTCATGCCGCTTGTGAGTGGGGGAGTGCATGAGGATATCATCAATATATGCCACTTCACAGGTGAACTGAAGGTTACCATACACATCATTGATAATCTGCTTTAATGTAGACGGTGCATTTTTCAAGTTAAAAGGCAATACACATAACTGTAAGATTTCTCTTCTGATAAAAACCATTGTAAGCAACTCCTGGCCTTCTGCCACCCTGATTTGGTTAAATACATTTACGAGATTAAGATTTAAAAACACTTAAGAATTCGCAGTCACCTGGTTTATTGTTTTCTCAAGGTTAAGGGGATAGGAGTTATGAAAAGTTATAATTCATATGTCCATAGTCTATGCTGAGGAGCAACGTTCCGTCAATCTTCTGAGTGAAAGCTATTGGAGAAGAGATAATAGGTTTCTATAAACATCCACCCTTTTGCAAGCATGTCAATAAAACACATCTCCAGGGCCTTTTATTAATGCTCTGTATAAGGGTATAGAAAACAATTGATGGTGATTATATTTACTGCCTGACAGAAGCCAGATTATACTCAGAGTGGGAGGTAAGATGGTTGGCCTTCTCCATATAAAAAATGTCCTTATACTGGCACAAATTATAGGGGTAGTCCACTAGCACCGATGTGGGGAAAGGATTTGAAACAATCAACCTCACCGCTTCTGTAGAGGAAAAGATATCCATAAGTGGAAAATTTTATGTGCGTGCAGATCCACAAACAACAAAAGGTTGAGCTCCATGCTAATACTAACCTGTTGCCGCCACCACCATCCAACCTCAAGGATATTAGGTAATAACTAATATGGCACAGCGGTTAACTGATCACAGAAACCAAACTCATGAACCAAGAATGATACATGGCATCTCTTGCATAGCAGATTTTTGAGGTTAACAACGCCTTAAATACTGAGGACCCAAAGTCATGATCTAGATCCAAATCCTGGGCGACCATCAAGCTCATTAAGTCTTCAGCTTCTCCCATATTTAAGAGAGCCTCAACAGATACCATATGAAAGCCTAGCTAAAACTCAAAAGGTAATAAAAAGTAAGCCTGATCTTGTTTATTAGCCACTTTACAAGCATAACTGGCGGAAGGGGTATTAGCCATCTTCTGGGTTACCCTCAGGATTAGATAGTATGGTTCCGGCCACAATAAAACCCTCTATCTCTGCCAATTGTCTATTAGACAACAAAGGTACCAACAGATTCACATACATCTACTCCCCTGGAGCATCTGAATTGGCCACTTGAATAATATCACCTGTGAACAAAACAGTGGATCAGGGGACAGAAAAGTAGCAATGGGAATGAACAATACCTCCACACTTGCAATCTGTCCAAGATGTCCAGTGCGTGGGGAGAAATAAGAACTAAACTCTTTTACACGTGGCACAGGAAAATACCTCATCATTGTCTGGATTAGGAGATGCTCCCTAACTACAGTGTAAAAACTATGAATGAAATAATAAACATCCATTAATGGCAAAAATCCAATGCAGCATCCCACTTACAGAGAAAGGTGAAGAAGGACCAAAACTAGGGGTGAATTAATAATCATGTAGCGTGCAGATAAAAATAAGACATGATTGGTACTCAGGATGATTTAACATCCAAAACTATAGCCAAGATACCTCAGGTACAGCCATCAATATTTACATGTGAAAAAGGGTGAGGGTAACCACAAGTAATAACCAGGGATTCACAAAATTGGAAATCATTGTCAAGAAATATCCAGCTCAACTTATTAAATTTTAATAAATTTAGACTTTTAATAATTTTTATAGAACAAAATAGTGAAAGGGGAAAAGTTGAAGCAACAGTGGTATCTGTTGAGGAATGCTGCTCTATATGCTTGCTGAATGAAGAACTGGGACTAAGCATACTACTGTCCTTATTTTGCATTTTGATCATGGTGGATTGGCATTCTAAATAGTTGTCAATGCTGGCTTGGATCTGACCTTCCCAGTCAGATTAATAACAAAATTGCTATAGGGAATATTACTTCCACCATAATTGTGCTTGGTGCAATGACAAGGACTCCTCTGGCAGACAGAAGATTGCACCTAAGATCAGGCGATATATAGCCAGTTCCATTGAGTCAGGAAGAGTTTATCACGCCCATACCTGTTGGAAATGGCTTTTTTGGTAATAACTCTGGTGTAGAAGGGAAAAGTGGGATTTTTGAGTCCAAGAGAGTGACTCATTTGATGTAACTTTGTCAACTACCAATAAATTATATTCATCAGAACTAGAACTGGTAGAAGGAACCTTTGGGGAAAAATGCTGCCAACCATCTGCTGGTGATTGCTTCTGACCACCACCTCCTGACACGTCTCCCAAATTTTACTCACTAACTCTTTGGTGTTGAGCAATTAGGAAGAGTCGCGATTTTCAGGGGATGCACCATTACCCATTTCTTGTCTACCACATAGGCTAAATTGCATAGGGTGACAAGAGGAATAGCTTCCAGATTATTCCCCTTATTGGTGCAAGATGAGAATTACTCAAAAATTTATCCGCAAGGGTTGTTCCCCAAGACTTACATTGGATCAGCAATCTTCTTATAGTATATGGGCCTTGATTGAGCTACTGCTGATATCAAACTTCCTTTAACATAGTGTATTAATCTAATCAAATTTTTAAAAAATAAAAAAGAATAGTATCAAATTAATTGTTTCTAAAACTAAGTGATATGCAATAATCCAAGGATCAGAAGAATTAGTAATATAGAAGCTAATAATTACAATAGTTGATGGAAGCTCATGATAATGTAGGTCAAAACAGCAAGCAGCTACATAAATTTCCCTCTTTTCATCATACTGGTAATCAATTGCTTAAACATGTGTCTCTAATTGTGTCCACCTATCACTTCTGTAAATATTACAATGTACCCAAACATTTAGAAACTGTTAAACTTAAAGCAACACATGGATTATTTGAAACATAGATTCTGACTTAACGACCTCTTAGAGAAAACAACTGAATACCACTGTATATATTGGCTACTACCGCACATATCATAATATTGGCTACTTGCCAAAAAAGTTATATATGTTGATGCAGCAACTACAGCTTAAATTTTTAATCTTATTATCTCTATGATATATGTACTACCATAGTTTATCCTCATAGGTAAAGGATCTGGCTTAAATATAAAGATTAGTTGAATAAAACAATAAATTAGTGTCACATATAGTGTTTTTAAACATATATTATAAGCCTCAGTGTAATTAAATATCTAAGCAACTTTTATTAGCCTTGTACATGCACTGGAACAAAGATTCTCTGTTAACCCTGCCAGGTTGCTGGGTTTATGCTTGTTGGTGCTAGCCCAGAAACCTAATACTATGACTACATGTGGTTTACTTAGTATGTTGCAAGCAGCCCTTCATAAAAATTGATATGACTGAACAATAAGTCACCTATCCGGCAGATTGTAATTATGAGATGAGGTGAGCCTAGAGATAGTGCAATAGATTATGTCAATGCTAAGAAAATTGATCGAAGTAATAATGGCTTAGTGAATTGAGAGAATTCCATCAAATCATCAATGATCAGACAAATCCTCTACAATTGTAGTTAATAGAGATTTATTAAGCGAAAGGGGTTGAAACCTGACAAGGAATACCAAGGATTAATTTGTTGATCATGGGAATGAGAAAGGGAGGTCTTTGAGTAGGAAGATAGGAGGGAAGGTTAACGGAAATCACCATTAATAATATATTAAACAAAAGGGTAATGTCAGGCAATAGCTCCTTAATAAGTACTTTATTATTATTATCTATAGAGGGCCAGCGATTAACATATTGCTTTTCTGTTGCTCAGTGGATCTTTCCCTGTGCAACCAGCTTGGCGGAATCAACTGGATCTGCCAAAAGTTAACAGTGGTACTTACTACAGGAGGCCCATTGATCAACTATTAAATAAACTTTTACATTTGCCAAACAATGGTGCAACCAGCTCCCATTGATTAGGCACTACCCCAGTTTGTTGAGTTGTCCCAATACTCTGAACTGAAACTTGCCTTGGATACCCTACTCCATGCTCAAAAAATGCTTTTCCATGAGAATAAGGGTATAATGGATCAGCTTAACAAGGCATTTCACTAACTACACCTGGTGGGTTGCCAAGCCAGCTAACATTCTGACTGCGTGTATGACACTATAGAGCAGCTATACTGCGCTGAGCGTAGATGGATTAGTAGTGCTGGAAAGGAGGGTTTTGCATTGAAAAGCTGCTCCTATTTAACTGCAACAGGATTATACTCAGATTCTTTGAGCGGTTTGAATTTGCAGTAGAAGGGGTTTCCAATTAGCAGAAAACTAAACTTTTGTTATCTGCTCTGGATGTTGAGAGCATGGACCAGGTCACATGTTACCTTAAGAGTAGTACCATAACGTATCTAGAGGTGAAGGAGATAGTGATTCACCTGTTCAGGGGTGTGGCAAAAATGACGTGGTGAAAGATAGATTTTTTGATAATAAATTTTAAAATAACGAGTCCTTGGTGGAGTTTGTGGAGCAGTTCATGGTAGAGGCTCATGTGTTGATGAAAGCAGATACTTAACTAACAATGAAGTGAGCATAGTGATGGCAGCGGCTGTCAAACCATATCAAGAACTGCATAATGCTATGAACCACAATTTAAATTTGATGTGGAGCTATTAAAAATTGTCAATTGTTTACGTCATCTATCTATCACATTTAGTGCTCCAATGTGGAACAGAAGGCCCCTGAAATCTCTACCAAATCCCCATTGGAAAATGAACACCAATGACTCAGGTGCAATGCGTTGGTAGATCCTCATCCACTTAACGCTCTGGTGGGTCCTTTTCGTCCCAGTTATGCTCAACCAGCTCATCATTGGCCAAATTACAATCCATCCATTGATTTCTGAACTGGCCCTGTGGTAATGATCCCTAGACAAGTACCGTTTATGAATGCTTATTTCTTGTGCAGCCAAAGGGGACATTATGCAGCTAGCTGTCCGGGTAGGCCAAATGTTCATGTAGTACTGGATGCCCCAATCAAACATGAAAAGGTCAAGCAGAGTAGAGACTGGACACTCTACTTCTGCTAGTTTATACCTACTTGCCCTCGATGATTCTTGTGAGCCGCTTTGTGTCAGCCCTGGTTACACCCTGACAACTTATTATATCAACAAATCCCCTATGAGATATTAACCTCCAACTGAGGAAGAGACCCCAATACCATAGACTTGGAGTTCCACCCAGAGGTGAAAAAGCCATACTCCTGGCAAATCCTTGAGCGTAATAGTACCACCAATGGCAGACCATCAACAAATGTCACTACCCTAAAGGGGGTGACCGTGGCGATCCTAGTAGAACAAGTTGCCCAGGAGTATCCTCATGACAACGCTGGTAATATTACTTTCTTGGATAGCCAAAAGCCATTGGATGTTCAATTAATAAACACCAACGGTTCCTCTTATTCAGAGTTCACATAATGTGATATCTTTGTGCAAAATACCAAAATCTGGGTGATTATTGATACTGGGCCACCAACAATATTATATCCACCAGGCTTGTGGCTAAGCTTTTGCTGAAGCCTGATGTGGAACACCAAGTAGTGTACAGGACTGCAGGGGCACAGAATACTGTGTCAGAAGGCGCGTACAGAGCGTTGCCTCTGAGGTTTAATCACATTGGTTCATCTGCTCTGGTGGTGGTTCTGCCAAATAATCACAGTGACATGTTGATTGGGCCATGTTCACGCGGCAATTTAGGGCAGTAATTGATAAGGAAGAGGGAACATTTTTTATTTTGAAACAACGGATTTCTATATATTTTAACTCTAGCAGAGTCCCAAAGGATCCAATTCGTTCCAGTCAAATCAATCTAGCATACAGTGATGGGGTGTTTCTTGTATGATATCAGTGGATGAAGCAGAGGACCAAAGCCCTTCCTACCCAGATTTATGAATAAAATGGTATTCCGCTACAGGCTGCAAGTGCGCTAAGCATACCTTTGGGACATCAAGTCATAATAAGGACAGAGCTTGAGATTGATATTCCCAAAGGGTTATATGATGAGATTATGGGGCCCTACCAGCAATCCTGGCTCAAACCTCATGTGACTCCTTGTTTACTGTTACCAGGGGAAGGGAAAGTGAAGGTGCTGATAGCAAACCTGCAGAAGGAGTCTATAAAGGTTCATCGGCATAAAGTGGTGGCTTATCTTCACCTGACTTCTATCAATGAGGTTCACCGGATATTTGACTGGTTTATAGAAAATCTTGGGCTACTTTAAAACCCTCATCTGGCATAATGACTGTGGTTCCGCGTGAGGCTCTAACTGGTCTTTTGGAGGACCAGAAGGACAGAGTGATGGATCTGTTTGAGAAGTACCAAACCATTTTTGCATCTGACAATTATGACTTGGGATGTGCATGCAGGATTGTACATTAGTTAGACACAGGGGATCATCCTCCTATCAGGTCACACCTATCCTTTGCTCCAAGGTAGCAGAAGAAGTTGCATCAGCTGAGATAGATAAATTGATTGATCTGGGAATATTAAAGCTGTCCAAGAGTCCCTGGGCGTCCCCAGTACTAATTTTCAAAAAGAAAGATGGCACCAATTGAGTAGTAATTGACTATTGGAAGCTTAGTAGAATTACAAAAAAACTCATACCCTCTTCCAAAAATTGACGATGCTTTATATTGGCTAGGTGGTGCCAAATATTTCTCTTCTATGTACTTGATATTGGGGTACTGGCAAATCAAGTTGCTAACGGCGGAACATGAGAAATGTGCTATAATCATGTTAAAGGGGATGTTCCAGCCTACACATATGCCTCAAGGATTGTGCAACGCCCCAGCTAAATTCCAGCGTGCTATGGATACAAACTTGGGTGACTTGGAGCTTTCCTGCGTTCTAGCTTACCTTGATGATAATAATGTGTTCTTGTGAAAATTCATAGAGCATATTGTCCACCTGGGACAAGTGTTCTACTGACTCACTGCTGCTATTATCAAAATAAAGCCTCAGAAGTGCCATCTCTTAAAAAAACAATTGGAATACCTCAGGTTCGTCATGGATTCAAAAGTTATAAACCTAAGCCGGTTAAGGTGGAAGCTATCAGTAAGATGACTTGGCCAGGAATAAACAAGATATCCAAGTGTTTTTGGGGATCATCAGTTATTACCGGCAGTTTATTCTTAACTTCAGTTTTATTGGGGCACCGCTCTTTAAGTTATTGAAGAAAAATGCCACCTTTGGCTGGAATGAACGATGCCAAAACGCTTTTGATGCCTTGCAGACCGCGTTGGCAAGTGCTTCAGTGTTTCAGTATCCTAATTTTGAAAAGGAATTCATAGTGCAAATATATGCATCTCTTTCCACTTTAGGGGAAGTATTATCCTTGAGGGATTATGACAGCGTAGAGCACCCAGTCACCTTTTGTAGCAAAAGCTTAAACTTTCATGAATGAAATCTTAATGTGACCAAGTTTAAGTGCTTAATGGTGATATATTCATATAAACAGTTTTGGTATACCTCCACGGGGTGAAATTCAAATTAGTAACAGATCATGCATCCTTGCGTTAGCTGCAGAATATCGGAGAACCTGGAGACTGGCTTGTGCAATGGGCCCTGAAGCTACAAACATATGACTTTAATATAGTACACCATCCAAGGGTGAAACACCAGAATGCAGAATGTCTCTCACAATTGCCAACTGTTGCCTTTACAGCGGATTTGGTGGACATAATGTATGAGAAGATGCTTGTGGGCAAATATCACAATGAGCCACCGCAGGTGATCAAAACGCTGGATGGGCAGTTATGGGATAACTTTTTGTACAATGGGGAACTATATAAGCAAATTGGAAAATTAACGCTGAGCTTCCTGAAACCTCCCGCTAGACCAGCAATTATTATGGATGTTCATAGAGCAGTAGGTCATGGAGGGTTTCAGAAAATGCTGGAGTTTTTGTGACCCTGTTACTATTGGGAAAGTATGCACTATGATGTGCTTGAGATGGTTGCTTGTTGTCACCAGTACCAAGTGTAGAAACCATTTCATAAGAAGACCACCTACCTGCTGGTTAAGCTTTGTTTTGCATGTCATACTGTTTATATAAATGTGGTGGGGCCTTTGCCAACTAGTGAAAACTGCTCAAATTATATAATAGTAGCCATTGACCATTTGACAAGATGGGTAGAAGCAAGAGTGATCAATGAATCAGGGGCTATTACACCGCCAAATTCATCCTGGAGTGTCTCATACAGTGACATGGCTGTCCACAATTTATCCTCACTGACAGAGGAACTAATTTCATGTTGCATCTCCTCCTCAAGTTGAATAAACTAAAGGAAATCCGCAGGGTCTTGACTATACCCTACCACCCTGAATATAATGTAATGGTGGAACAGTTCAATGGAACATTGGTAAATATTCTCCGCAAGCTTGGCAAGGATTGGCCCACTGAATGGAGTACGCTATTATCCACCGCCATCTTAGTGTACAATATTATTTATCATTTGGTAATAAGTAAAAGTCCCTTCCAATTACTTTATGGAAGACATCCAGTTTGCCAGCATTTCTTTATTCCTGTGTAGAGGATATTAGCAGAGTAGAGCCTCAGCACTATTTAACTACCTTAACTGACATGCTGATCAAACTCTAAACTGAAGCATATTCTACTAGTTTTTCTAAGAATATTTGGGACCAGGCAGCTGACCAATGTAGATGCAGCAGCCTCCCACAGTTTGGGGTAGGAGATCTTGTCCTGTTTCATGACCAACATGAGTTTGGAAGAAGGAACAAGCTTTCCAGCATATGGATTGGACCATTTTAGATAATTGAGAAGACTGGTGTTGAAACCTACACTATTAGGGAACCTGCAGTTGGTCAGATTATCAACCAAGTACACGTGAAGTTCCTTCATGTATACAAGCAATAGGAGCTTATTGTCCAGTCAAGGAAGGCAATTTTGTGAAATTGATATGACTGGACAATGAGTCACCTATCAAGTGTATTATAGTTATTAGTTGAGGTGATCCTTGAGAAGGAGTGATAGATCATGTCAATGCTATGCAAATTGATTAAAGGAATAATGGTTCAGCAAATTGGAGGAATTCTGCTGAAGCTGATCAAAAAAAACCTCTGCAATTGTAGCCAATAGAAATTTTTTCTAAGCAGAAGGGGTTGAAACCCGATGGGGAATACTGAGGATTAAATGTTGAGCATGGGGATGAGAAAGGGGAGGTTTTTTAGTAGTAAGATAGGAGGGAAGGTTAATAGATTTGACCGCTAATAATATATATTATATAAAAGGGTATTATAAGGGCAATAGCTCCTTATTAAGTACTTTTTTATCATTATTTAAAAAGGGCCAGAAGTCCTCATATCACTTGTTCGTTGCTCAGTGAATTTTACTCTGTGCAACTAATTTGACAAAATCAACCATATCTGCCAAAAGTTAACACAGCTTAAGGCTTGGAGACAAAGCCAGCTACTTTATATGGGCTATTTAGAGCTTTTATCTGTGAATAGTAACAGAATGAATTTGCTAGGATATAATCTAATTTGGAGGAATGGATAGCATAGCAAGGGTGGTTCCTGCTCTTTCTGAGTTGGGTTTTGATCAAAAAATGTTCAAACCCAGCACAGGATAAAAACTTGGCGCAGTATATTTGTCCTAATGTTGACCCACCTTGTTTAATTTTTAAAAGATATAACCTAATTTGTAGAGGTTCAGAGATCCTATAAATGTTTAGATAAATATATCACAGTAGGGGTATAACTATGAAGGAGACCAGTTCAGAAGTTTTAAGGGAACAATATAATATATCCATAAACTTTAAGATGTAAGAGTTTAGTTTATTAAATAGGATAATAACACTATATAATTTACCAGGGAAAAATAAAGAATACATTAATAATGAGAAATATAAGGATTTGGATAAATAAGTATTTTGACAAGAATAAGTAAAGCTATTGGCTATAAAATTAGGAGTAAGGTTTCACTATTATAGTCCTATAGAATTGGTCACGTGCTGGTTGATTCGTACACTTGAGAAGTTTATGAGGTTAGCAACTGGGATAACTGGGCGAGAGATGTTGAATAGAATAGTTGGGCAATTGACTATCTTATCAGTTGGTGGATTGTTAACCTCTTGCGCTATAATGACATGTATACACTTCATCATAGTCAAGAGGTTTATAGAAATTATTTAAAGTAAAAACTCATTTAGAGTTGCTTTGGGCAAGATGGTCACACGCTTCTGCTAATTAATTTATAGTGCAAGAGGTTAATGAGGCGATATATCCTGAATTACTTTGAGAGCAAATTTGGCTTTATATTTAGAAATCACTTGGGAGTTTAAAATTAATACCAATAATAATTCTGACCTATAGCCCACCAAAGTATCAATTGGGAAATTAATATAAGTAATAAGTTGAGATTGATAAATAAATTGGAAGCCTAAAGTTGAGGCTTCCTTCCCAACTAAGCGTAGTCTGACAACCCCTATAAATAACCTTAATGGCTTCCCACTATACTATGGCCCTATTTTACCAAGATCTATTGTATAACTAAATACACCCCATATGGGCTACTGTTTTAGAGTTAAGCTCAAATATAATTACAGCTAAATAGCTTATCAGAAAACACCTGCTAGGTTGCCAAATTGGAGATCAGTTACCTCCAAGGTAGTTTAAAACTGTAATTATTAAATAAAAGTAATCTTGATAATCTATATATATAAAAAAATAAATGTTTGTTTGTTTGTTTGTTTGTATATTTATCCCATATGTGTTCTTATACCATTCATCCAACTGTGATAAAACTTTGGTGAGTTTTGTGCATGCCCGCAAAGATTTATAAATTTTAAAAATTATTATTTCATAGTATAATAAAAAATTATATGTATCAGGTGAAACTCTTATATGTTCTTGATGGTATTTGATATATTGTTACAGCTGAGCAGTTTGGTATTTGGTTGATTTGATATTTTACTTAGTTTTGTTAAGTGGTTAGTGGTCATTTGGCTAATTAGCAAGTTAATCTAAATCAAAACTTTGATTCAAAAACTCAATTGATTTTACAAATGCCTCCTCTAGCATAATTGGTTCAGTCTTTGGATCTAAACTTAATTTCTCTCATGAATCTCACTTTTATAATTTAAATGTGATTATAAAAAGTCCAGAACATTCAACTGCCTGTGGAATACTGCACTTATAGAGAAGTACACAATGGCCATAACACTTAGTATAAGTAGGTCTTTCCACCCATCTGTGCAAAACACAAAGAGATGGATGGCTGCTTGTGCCAAATAAGACCCTAATTACGAATTGCGCCAATATGGATGCACCATCTGGATGACTCCCGCTGACAAAGGCACTAATAACAAATTGGTGGCACAAATGACCAAAAAAATTGATTAAACTTGAACAAAAAACATGAAAATATGGTGATGAGTGCGGCAAATGCAACTGACTACCCAGGAATGGTTTCTGCCAAAAACCTGACAGTTGATGCCAACCTCAGGGAGCGTGAAGCAACGCTGAGAACAGCAGCGTCAGGGATATTCCACACCAAACCTCAAATAGGTGAGGGGATTTGGGCCTCACAGGGGGAAAAGAAAATTTTGAATAAAAAAACAAAAAAGTTTTGATGAAGTTTTGGTCATATCAGATACCACATCCAATTCAACCAGCAGAAGCCAAGGGCCCAGTTCATCTGGGCAACAAAGAAATGCTTGCTAATGATATGGAAAGAGTAACTGAGATGTTCAAAACAGTCGCCTGAAAAAAATTGTCAGATACCAGTCCCAACATCGGTCAGTCAGGGGGAGAACAGTCCCTGACCACGATTGAACAGACAAACTGAGCAAACCATCAGGCATGATCCCTGATGAACCATTGGGTGCAATCACCAACAAATCCAAGTCAACAGCAGGGGCAGAATCAGCCCAGAATCGATTGACAAATTAAAGCAAACTGTTGGGCACAACCCCCAATGAACAATTGTGAGCAATCCCTGAAAATTCAAGATGGCAGCGGGGGCAAGATCATCTAAAATCAATTGGTGAATCAAAGCAAATCATCTAGGATGATCCCATCAGGGACAAAAGAGCATCGGGCACCAAATCTGAAGGATCAGACACCCATGAAGGTTCATCAAAGAAGGTTAAAATACTACCAGAATGGGCCAAAACCCTGAAAGTGGTCAAGTCAATGACCAGAGCCCCAGTAATTACACACCCATCCAGAAGAACATGCTATCCCACCGTGAAGTGTCTTCACATTAAATCAAGCAATGGGAGATTCTACAGTTCTTGTATTCAACGGCAGCCCAATGGATCTCCAAAAACATTACACCGACCATTGCAGCCATATGGCATGAACACAAGTTTATACTGGGGCAGCCAAACAATGGCTTGACACCTAAATATTGCTCAAGATGGCAATGCTCTTCAAGGCATCATGGATTAAACTGATGACTCCCCTGAATGGATGAAACTCCCCCTGGAGCATAAAACGATTGAAGTCGCAGTTTGGGAATAATTAAAGCTGGCAGATGCGAAGTCTTGGATGAAAGCTGGTATTGACCTCCTTAATGTGATAGAATACAATAAGGCTGAAATATCAGTGAGATTTTCCCAAGCTGTTGGGAGCTCAGGACTAACCTCAACAGAATTATCCGACTATGCAAAATGCTTCCCAAACATTTTGACCATCATTGAATGGACCCAT
>JAKSZP010012157.1:0-100703 GCA_022478985.1 Massospora cicadina | reverse complement strand
GACCCTACACCCCTTCCAACATTCTTAAGGGGGCAATGTCAAACATTCTCCTTTTTGATCAAAGAAAAAGAATGTTGGAGGTATTAGTGCTCCCAAATCTGCTATTATGATTGGCCCATCTCCTGCCTAATCAACAAATAATATTATGGATATTGATGATATGAGTATCCATGGTGAAAAGACCTTGGCAGATTCTTGGTGGAATCCTAACCAACAGAAAAATATGATTTATCACAAAAATTGGCTTAAAGAAATAAATACTAACAATAGGATTACTCCGACTTCTCAGTCAAATTTGAAGAGTCTAATATCGCATGGATCTGAACCTCCATGAGGTGAAAAGATCTTACCTGTCAATGATTGGGTGCTAGTTAACCAATTTTTATCCTCCAAGTCTAACCACTGCGAGGTACAAAGATTTTACTCAATAATGATAGGATAAGAATTAGCCATCATTACCATCTGGGTCTGACCACCACCAAATTACCCAATCATTACCAACTGAGTCTAACCACCACCAAGGTGCAAAGATTTTACTCGATGATGATAGGGTAAAAATTAACCAATCATTACCACATGAGTTTAACCACCACTGAGGTGAAAAGATTCTACTCACTGATGATTGGATAAGTTTCATCAAATTGATACCGCATGGGTCAGTTTTGCCTCAAAAATTTTATCTTTGATCTGATAGGCCAGAAGCCTATATTACCTAATTTAGATGACTGAGCTTTACATTCTTTTTTTAGTACTAGATGGTCCCAACCCAAGGGGGGGATTCATCGATGTAAGAGCTTTACATTCTTTTGCCTCAAATATCTATGGTCTCAAAATCCAAACTAGTTTAAATAGGAAAAACTAGTATTGAGAAAACGACCATTCCTGGTTTTGCCCGCTTAAAATAATAAAAAGCATAAAAACATTATTTTATACTTTTATTAAATAGTAAGTTTATCACTCTGAGAAATTATTTGTGGCATCCATTGGCGGATCCCACAAACAACAACCAGATGCCCAGAGTATTGGTAATTTAGGACAACCCACAATGGCCAAGACTCAAAATTTCATCACGAAATATCAAACAGACCCTCATGCACATTATTCATTCTTGTGGACATGGAGGCTCTATTATTTTCCCCCTAAAAGCTGGAGACAATGGATCAAGTTGAAGAAGTTTTCCGCCTTAATCCCATTATTGAAGATCAGAGTCATGTATGCCCATTGATAGATTCATTAGCCCCTGTTAGGATTCTCAATAGTTTAAATGAAGCCTCGATTTAGGGCTTCCAACTTATTTATTTTGGGCAATCTTGACATATATTTACTATTTTTAATCTACCAATCGATGCTTTGCTGGGCCTAAAGCCCAAAATCATTATTAACTTTGATTTACTTAACATCTTTCAAACTTGAAAAATATTGGACAAACTTGATATAAATAATCAATATGTTCCACTAATTAATAATTCAGGCTGATAAACTCTATTGCAAATATTATTCTCCCTTTAGGGAATGAATCACTATTTCAGTTTATTCAATTTTATCTCTACCTTCGCTTTATCTTAAAAGTATCTTTACCTATCGCATACTTCTCTTTATCTTATAAAAGATTTAGGATAATATTTCCTAATATAGTCCCAATTCCACCAGGCTATACGCTAATCATTCCTTATATCCCCTATTTTATCCTTTTTCATCTTAGCACTATTTAAGGAGTTGATTATTTACCTAATAAAATAACTTTTACACGTTTATCTTTAATTAGGCTCTTTGTAAAGTTCACTCTCTTGTTTTTGGGACCTATGAACCAGTGAGATTAGGTCCCTAACTATTAACTATTGGGTCCTCTGAACCTGTTATTAAGGTTAAGTCCTCCTCTCACCTGTCCACCTCAGCAAGCTTCAAAGGACTCACCTTCAGACTCCCTCAGTCCCAACAAATTGGTGCTCCATGCCAGGTCCCTTCCAAGCTGCACCTAGAGCTTAATACGCTCTCTTAGGACAAGCAACTAATATGGAATAATTTATCAGCCTCACAAGTATCAAAAGCTAATAGCTCAAACTCCTGCGAGTAAAGAATCCCAATTGAAGGACCCATCTATGAGTTAGAGGTGACCAACCATTTTGCTGAGTATAAGCAAGCATACACGAGACTGGATTCATATGCCAAAATCATTAACGTCACCCAGCTTCTGCTTGAAAAGTGCGCCAATGAGTACAATTATACCAAGTTAAAAGCTATCAAAACACATCCAATCCTAAATACCGCGCCTACTCCAAAAACTACTTCACATTTGTCCAGACCATCAGGATTCATGATCATGCTAGAATCGCCTCCTATTACATCATAGTTAACATTTATAAAATGGTTCGTGACCTAAAATTGTTACACTAGAAAGGAACGAGATGATAGTAAAGGTTGATGTACTCTTGGATAGATACAAGACCACCATCACTGATATTTTCCTTCAGGAGATGCTTGCTACCAAAGCTGAATCCCAACAAGAACATCTTGAAGTAATTTCGTTGGCCGATCCAGAACCTCATAACATCCAAAATGAAGCTGCCAACCTAAATACTTTGGCACCAAACTTGTTTTTCTCTGCTGAGGCTCCCAAAAACATCAATAATTTGCTCATGCCAACCAAGCCAAGTGCCCTCGAGACTAAATCACACTCTCTTACTGCTTTAATATATTTTAAATCTTTTATTTATTATTATTTGTTTTTTACTAAAATTTTAGGATTCCTTGCAAATATCAGAGAAGATTTTAAAAAGCTACCACTGACTGCTTTAAATTACTAATGCAAAGCTGTGCCCAAAAACCTGCATTCACCTACCTGCCAAATAATTTCCCTTTCTTCTCTTTATAACATAAAGTTTTTTAATCAATTTTAGCTGCATTTATCTCATCTTAAAAACTCACAATCCCTTCTCACTGATGTGAGCTCCATCTCCATCAAATTGGCTATCAACTTTATTGAATCTAAGCCTAAATCAACTGCCTTTTATCCTCCCAACTAGCCTCTCCATTATAATGCTGAGACTAAGGCTGCCACTGTACTGATTGCACACTTAAACTCTCTACATTCTCAACAACCCAAAAATTGGCACCCCTGGTTGAGGCTTGGAGGGGACATTGTTGGGATTCTCTTAGTTTAAATGAAGCCTTGACTTGGGTCTTCCAACCTATTTATTTTTACAATTTTTGCCATATATTTACTATTTTTAATCTACCAATCGATGCTTTGCTGGGCCTAAAGCCCAAAATCATTATTAACTTTGATTTACTTAACATCTTTCAAATTTAAAAAATATTGGACAAACTTGATATAAATAATCAATATGTTCCACTAATTAATAATTCAGGCTGATAAACTCTATTGCAACTATTATTCTCCCTTTAGGGAATGAATCACTATTTCAGTTTATTCAATTTTATCTCTACCTTTGCTTTATCTTAAAAGTATCTTTACCTATCGCATACTTCTCTTTATCTTATAAAAGATTTAGGATAATATTTCCTAATATAGTCCCAATTCCACCAGGCTATACGCTAATCATTCCTTATATCCCCTATTTTATCCTTTTTCATCTTAGCACTATTTAAGAAGCTGATTATTTACCAAATAAAATAACTTTTACACTTTTAACTTTATTTTAGGCTCTTCCTAAAGTTCACTCTCTTGTTTTTGAGATCTCTGAACCATTGAGGTTAGTCCCTAACTATTAACTATTGGGATCTCTGAACCTGCTTAAGTTAATTCCTTAACTATTAACTATTAAGACCTCTGAATCTGTTATTAAGGTTAAGTCCTCCTCTCACCTGTCCACCTTGGCAAGCTTCAAAGGACCCACCTTCAGGCTCCCACAGTCCTGAAAGACCCCACATTGTCCCTACTCTTGTACGCCCAGGTGGCAACAATGCCTTCCAAATTTCTCAACAAGTTAAAGGACTATACCATGTTGCCCACATATGCAAATACCACCACTGGAGTATGCACCTTGAACAGCTGCAATTAATTCAATTGTTCTTATTTCTTGTTTGACGTGGACATTACAGTTGGCTCTAGATGGTCAGAGGTGAATGCAATGATTAAAATGGGAACTTCAGGGAACTTAATTGATCTTAAGATGGTGTAAGCGCCAGATCTAGCAGTTACCATGAGGGCGTATGTCATGGGGGCCTCTATGGTACAGATGGTTATCCTATCTTTGTGCAAGCTGTTACATTTCTTGGCTCATGGCCATTGGTTTCACGCTAATTTCTCAGCGATTATGGACCTACTCTACCCCATGATTTTGGTTGTAGGATGGTGGCGTCAACAGGAGTTTGACTATCAACCTTGAGTGAAATGTGCTCAAATTTTTGACCTACTATCACACAATCAATAATCCTTTGCTCCCCAGGTTGACAAAAGGAAATGCTTTGGCAGCCATGGTGGAATACTCCACCTTGAGCTGGTGCGTCAATCTACCCATAATGCCCTCCATATTAGAACCATACTAAGAGATTTTTGACTTTGACAAAGTGAACTACTTGCTTCCCCGCTCTTAGTTTAACATTGACTTATGCTTAATGGTGGATCTTATTAGATTTATTTTTGACCACTTTACCAATATACTTCTGCTGAGGTTCAGTCCCTGAAGATTTGGATCAATGAAATGGTGACTATTATAGTTATAAAAAAGACCTTACTAGTGTTATCTTCCATAGTATCTGCACAAAAGCCAGATGGTACCCTGGAGCTTTGAGTAGATTATGGCCACTTAAATAATGTAACGGTGCCAAATATGTACCCCCTACCACTGGAGGCTGCAATCTCATAAGCAATTGTAAAGTCAAAGGTGTTTTTGAAATCATACCTAGTAAACACTTTTCACCAGGTCCAAGTAAAGGTGGTCTAAGGATAATGACAGTATCTACACACGCCACGGCATAGATCAGTTTATGGTTATGATGTTAAGGTTTAAAAACGCCCCTGCCATCTTCCAGAGGGTAAGTTGACCACATGATAAGCGATCCCCACATTATGTGTGCATTAGTGTATATTAATGACTTCCTGATCCACTCCCCAACACCAGAGCAACATATGAAGTATTTGGCAATGGCAGTTGCCTCATTGCTGCGCAAAGGCCTTCATGTAAAACCAATAAAGTGTGAATTTTTCAAAGATGAAGTGCAGTTCCGTAGAATCTTGGTCCTCAAAAACATTCACGCCATTGATCCATCCAAACTAGAAGCAATAAGGACGTGGGCAACGCAAATTACACAGAGATGGCTTCACAGTTTCCTGGGATCTGTCGCTTTCTTGAAAAAATTCTCCCCAATGATTTTGGAACTGGCCTCCCCTCTGCCCACTAATGGGCAAAAATGCGCCATTCATCTGGACATTAGAATTCCAGTAGCCTTTCAAAGCTATCAAAGAGGTTTTTATCTCAGTGCAAGCCCTAATCATGCGATGAAGACAATCCATTTATTATAGAATGTGATGCCTTTAGCACAACCATGGGGGAAGTGCTGCTACAGGAACATGATGGCCACAAACACCCAGTGTTTTATTTCTCAAAAATTTATGAGCGCAGAATAATCATGAGCAATATGACAAAGAGCTGGCCTTGGTAGCATGGCAATGATGCATTGGTGATATTTGTTATAATGAATGAAGCACATGGTGACTGTGCATATGGACCAAAAGTCGCTTATTTATTATCACAAAATGCTGAAATTAGCACACAGACAAACCAGAACGCACTGTGACCCCCTTAACTTCGATGCCATAAATGAATTCATCAATGGCCAACACAGATACTAACAGATACACTGACCAGGAGCCTGTTATCTGGATCTGATCCTATGGAGGGGGTCCAGTTAGTTACAGAGATTCCCCTCAACAAATACTGCTTGAGCCAATTGCGGATTCAGCATATATCGCCGTAATAGCAAGCCCCCACAACAGCCAAAACCCCATCCCCCAAACATATGGCCAAACCCACGGACAACCTCACAGGCCTTGCGCAACAGGGTAACCCAAAACAAGCTCAACAACCAGCGCTGAAGGTTACTTCCTAAATTCATCACTGGATGCACAATCAGGAACCACCTTTTTGCAAGCCCTAGGGGGCAAGATACAGGAGGGAAAAAGCCCCTCTGAGAGTACTTAAAAAGGATAAGGTGATCTTCTTTTAAAATCGCATATGAGTTCCCAAAATTTTGCGCTCATGAGTCATAAAAGAACATCATGATCCACTGACAATGGGGCACCCCAGAGGCAAGAAGACCATCAACCTGAAAAAAAGAGCATATGACTGGAATGGGCTTACAAAGAATATGCCAGTTTAGATAGAATGTTGCCTAACCTTTGCACAATCAAATCCAACAGAATAGGGCAAAACAGGCTGCACCATACATTGTAAAAAGTGGTGGGACTGTGGAAATAAGTATCAGTTGACTTTATTGTTGGGCTGTTCACTCCAAAGGAACTTGATACAATAATTATAGTAGTAGGCAGATTCACAAAATATGGTATGTTTATCCCAGTTTTGGCTACAACCACGGAGGAAGACATGGCCCATTTATTTGTGACCCACAACTTTACTATGTTTGGGGCACCGCAAGAAACTATAAGTGATAGTGGGCCACAGTTTACCTCGAAATTATATGATGCGCTATGTGAAATTTTTCGCATCAAACCATGCAAAATGTTGGTGTATTGACCCAGTCTGATGGGCAAACGTAGTGGATCAACCAGTCGCTTAAGCGATGCCTCTAATGTCACAACACTGCTGCTCAGGAAACATGTGAAAGTGACCTGGCCTTGGTACAGTTTTCATACAACAATTTGTTGCATGCCTCTACATAAATGCCGCCACCTTACGCCTTTTTGGTCTACTGTCCCTGCCTTCACAATTGGGCCCCAGATACGCACAAACATTTTCACAGCAGATATTTTGTGACACACCTCCAGAAGATACACCAACAAGTTCAGAGGCTGCTAACAAAGGCATCCTAGGATGCTAAGCGGTTTGTAAATTAAAATGCAAAGCAGCTCTAGGATATTATCTGGGTGATTTAGGTGATGGTGTTCATGAAAAATCTCAATCACAAGGTGCCATGCTGAAAACTGGCTTTCAAGAGGTAAGGGCCATTCCCCATCAGTAAAGTTTTGAATTTTAGGTCTTTCCACGTGGAGCTACCACCGCACTGGAAAATTTACAACTTGTTTTATGCTTCAATGATGTAACCTTTAAAGTGCAAGAAACTATCAGAGATAAAACCAATGCTTATAGAGGGAGCACCAGAATTTGAGGTGGAGGAAATCCTGGGCTCAAGAAGAATCAAGTGAGAATCCATTACCTGGTGGCATGATAAGGGTATCCCATCTATGACAATAGTTGGATTCTGGCCTATGATTATTTGAAATGTCACTATCCAATCAATACTTCCACACTAAAAATCTTGCCACCCCAGCACCCAACGCTAGGAGCACAACTGACCATTGCAGCTATCAAGCTTCCCCTACCACACAAGAACTATGCTCTTGTACACTCTCCAGGAGGAGGGGTAGACCATGTTCTTTTAGGAAAAGGAAATGTAAGGATCCCAGCCATACACATAAAATTATATTGGGCAATTCACCCCTTTTGATCAAGGAAAGGGAACTGATTTGAGCTTTTCAGCTGGTAAAGATAGCATATTTGGGACACACCCCTGAATAACACTTGTTTCTGCTTCCCCCTTGTCTCGATTTCACACTAGCCAAAAAGCAGAAAAGATTGATTCCACAGTGAAGATCAATTCATCCAATATTTACATTTATGCAATTAAGAGAATCTGCATTGAAATCTGAGATCAATTGGGTGGATCAAAACCAAAGTTCCATGAAACCACAAATAAAAAGGTTAATTTGGTGAAAACTCCTCAGGATATAAGAAAATCTTCTTAGGAAAATAGTGAGTAATTCAATAATGCCAGAACCTTGATAAATAAGTGAAGTTTAGCAGCAGGAACTTCAAAATGGGACACCCACAATGTGCAAACTGTGATATGACAAAGGTCATACTTTTTTAGAAGATTCATGTGTCATGTTGTAAGAGATATTCTACAATCCCCAATACTCAATTCACTCAAGCTATAAAAACTCAGAGCTCTGCTAATAGTATTGAGCTGGGCTATTTCTAATATCTTTAATAAATCATCAATTCCGCCAAAAAAAGTTTAAAGTTTTATATGTTTTAAAAAAGATTCTGGCCGCCCCAAAGGAACCATCTCAACCAATGAGTGCCTCGCCCATTCACATTAATAATTGTTGTTGCCATCTCATTGGTTATTATAGAATTAGCCTTCTCCAGCAAATAAAGCCTCAGGAATCATCCCTAGGATTATCGCATACCCCATATGATTAAGGAAATATATATTTAAATTTTCAACTGGAGCAGATGACCAATCAATAAATTCAATCTGATGCATTAAGAAGAAAATGTAAGGGATAATCTGGTGTACATGGCCATGGGAAAACTTTTGGGATAAAAACTGATGAGATAAATGTTACTCCCCACTATCAAATGAATATCCAAATGAGTCAGGAATACAGTCTTGATGGACACACTGGTTGTATGGAACCATCCCCTCTCCAAAACCAACCAGTCAGTCTTCAATTCTTGAAGCATAATCAAGATTGCTACCAGCGTTCAGTCTGGTGGTCAGAATATTAATTATATTCATTAGACAGTATTCCTGCAATTGTCTCCTTGTGGACTTATGCTGAAATTATTAGAACGGTGATGCCATGCAGATTGTGGATGCTGTAATGGGTATAGGAGTACCCTCAATGGAATCATAGTCTTTCCTATTCACATTGGTTGCCTTACAATGGGAGCTTTTTAATTAATAAATCTTTTATACCAGATGTTGGAGAAATCAGCTTATAAATGGAGGAGGGAAACACGCCATAGAGTTGACAGTACTTGGCTGCGCCATCAGAATTTAAAAGTTAGATCTTGATAATCTCATCAATACATGGCTGAGAGATCTGGTGTTGCACAAAAAAGGAGTAGTTATGCCAGGCTCCAAAAGTTAAGTGTAAAAAAATTAATTGCACTTAAAAAATGCGAGCTACAAAAAACTTAAGTCAGTTTTGTGACATTTACAAAAAAATATGTCTAACTTATCCTGACACTGCATGCTTTTATAAACTTTTTAAATTATTTGAGGTGGGTCGACTTTTGGGACAAATATACCACACCAAGAATTTTTATAGCCAGTACAGGTTTCGAACTAGAAATCTGTAGTAGGGTGGAAGCAGTTTTACCCGCCAGGCTAACCACCCTCTGCTTTTATAAACTTAATCAGTTAATGAGTTAGGCTGCCAGAAATAAGGCTGAGAGCCAGAGACTATCATCTGCATTTTCCCTAAAAAAATAGTCATTGTTTAATGTTTATTTAATTAAATTTAAACTTATCTTTTGGTACTAAATATCATGTTTTTAGCTCAGGTAAAGCCTTTATGATAATTTCAGAAAGAAGTCTGTATAGTAAATAAACCCATCCTTACCTCACAAAAATCTTTTCCATTTTTGTTATATAAGTCTCTTACTGCTTTCTTTAACAACTCTGCTTTTATATTGAACATTGTTTGGTGTTTTATGGAGGTTTTGTAAGCGACTAATGTTTAAAGCCATTTTGCTATGCCTTGTGGCGATGTCTCTGGATAAACTGTTTATCACTTAATCTTCTAGGTCCCTAGAATCGCAGATATAATTGCAACCAGAAGTCTATACCACTCATAAAAGAGGTACTTATAATATCTTTAAAGGTGTTTAACTATAATTTTTTTTATATTGCTAATCATTTTTCTACCTTTCTAAGCAATCTATGTACTATTATATAAAGATAGTTATTTAGGGGTTTCCTCTCTGAACATACATATAGCTACCTTGCATTTCTTAAAATGAATTTATAAGTTCATTTTATGCCTTAGCAATGATGAGGCTAGCATATAAAAATTCATCTTTGCATTTGAAATCTGTTAATTCATTTGATTATATCACAACTGGTCTTTTTTGTTTCTTATCCAGATAGGAATGTCCTAGCGATGTGATAATTATAACTGCCTTTAAATAGAAACCTTCTTGATTAAAGTCACTATTGAAAAAATATTGTTTGGTAAGAAGCTAGCAATTGAAGCTACAACGGCGCTTATAGTAGTCCTGACAATTGAAGATAGAAAATTCATTTTTTCATTATACCTTTTGTCATATCTATAACTATTCTTATTGATGCCTTATGTGTGATAATTTAATTCTTTGTTTAGGCATGATACTTATTTTCAATCGTTGCGCCATCAATCAGGTCTAGAAATCGAGTAGATTGTTGTGCTTCAGAACAGATGGAAAATACTATTGCTAAAAAAGGTAATTAAATAGATATTCATCTTTATATTATATGGGATATCTTGTTTTATATCAAAAATTTCTCTTGTACTGATATAATGGAATTTGGTAAACTTGTATCAATTTCTTTTTTATAGTATCCAGATAGGTTTTTAAATAAAAGTTGATAAGTTTGTTAGATGAAGATAATTTTATCAAGTACTCAAATCTATTATACTAAAATTTAGATCATTTGCAACTAGTTTACTTAGTATATTTTTAGTAACTTCTAACTACCCTTTGTACAGGGTATATTTTTTCTAGGTTTAATAATTTTGGATTATAATATATTACAAATTATTACATAAAATTTATACGTCTTTGTTACCTTTTCAGAAACAAAATATCTAGTATTTCACAATTCCTTGGCGTTGGGATTAACAGGAGGCACAATATATTGAACAAGATTGAATGGCAGATAATCACCATCCATTCCAGAATATACTATTTTGGAAGAACATTCCGAAAATTGCCATGAGCCCTGAATCCCAAAATGAACTGACAAAGGCACAAATCCCTATTAAATCAGAAGAGGTAACTTCTAAAGATCTTACCAGAAAGGGATCATATAAGCTGGATGAAGCAATTGGGAACAATTGTGCCCCACTGAATCCTTTTCGTTGCACAACTATGCTCTAAATAATAAATTTAATTTGACCCCAAACCTTGACTAAATCTTATAATTAGCCCTAACTCTGAAAAAAGTTATTTGTTTTCATCTAAAGTATTGCCTAGTTAATACTAGTGATTTTCCTGCTTAAAAATACCATAGATTAACCTTGGTTAGAAAAAAGCTGCCAAGAGATTGCCATAGGGACTCCAAAGTCTACTAGGTGTTTATGAAGGGCTATTAGCAACTAGCAATTACATAGCTCTCAAGGTCCCAGCCTTCAAAAATTTAACAAAAAAACTCAATAAATGGTTTAATTTTTAGCTTGTTAAAGGAACTAAATACTATCATGATTAAGATATAACTTTTAGGTCACCAATGTGAAAGATTTATTATCATCTAATATTAATGCAAGTTTATCTGACATAGTATTGAATTGCCATAAAATTGCCATTGAAAGAGTGAGATTATAAATAAGATCTTAAAATTTAAACTTCTTAATTATATATATAAATAGCTCAGATCATAAAAAACAGAAATTTATGAGTCCTTAAGAAAAGTCAGGGAAACTGGAGCGCAGGAGGTCGCTGGAGGGAAAGACACAGGCCAAAGGTGACACAACAAGGCCAAGTGACCCAACAAAATGAAGAGACGTCCTAAACGGTCAGTATTGTGTTTCCAAATAGATCTGTGGAACAAAACGCACACCAAACTGGCCACAATCATCAGGGACATGAGGCCCTGGGAGCTGGGAAGGGTGGCGAAAAATCTAGGGCAAAAGGCAGCAAAATAGGAGGAGGTGGAGCCAGCGGAATAGGTGGCGGAGTAGGTGGATGACTCAGGTACAACAGTAGGGGCAAACCAGAGCGGAAAATGGACTCCAGCCATTGCAAAACTTTGCAGAGTTGTATTTATTCAGAAAAAACCAAAATACAGGAATGTGCCCAAAATCCTAAACTTTATTAGAATGATATCAGTTTATCTGAGAAAAGCAAAGCCTTTCTCATCTTGGGACTAAATTTATAGGGGGTTGCTTCATGAAGATTCCAGTGGTTATTGGAATCTGATATGAGCTACAAATTCGTCATTTTTCAACAAAATCAAAATTTTTCAAATTTGGCCAGATTTCAAAACCTCATATCTTGTGATTTTTTGGGTCTTGAGTTCGATTCCCGCCTTGGCTTGTGCCTCAATTAAGCCGTTTTCCTCAGCCCTGGCTGGCAAAGCCAAAACCCATTTTTTGTCAATGACCTTAGATAGGTCATTGGTGACCCTTAGGGGTTCTGGTCTCTGCCCCAAGGGCTTGTTGGACTTGGCTTTAGAAGGGCGATTAATTCCAGGAAATATGTCACTAGCTGTGACATCACCCTCCGCTCTTGGATGGGGTTCTACACCACCTGAGGGGACATTGGCCAAGGCAAAGTTCTTGTGGGGAGTGGGTAACTTCATGGCAGCTAAAGAGGCTTGGGTGGCAGGTCCTGCGGCATCTGGGAATCTAGAGTGGAAGTCATGAATTAGCAGACGGCGCCGGGATAGGCGAGAAGCAAGAATGGCATCAATCTCATATTGGGGTTCACCATCCACTATCACAGGATCTGGGTGAGGTGGCATGGGACCATTGAAGGGGGTCAGGAGGCATTCATGTAAGGTGCTGAACACTTTGATTGAGGGGGTAAGTCAACCTGGTAAGCTGATGGGCCCACTTTCTTGAGGATCTTGAAGGGTCCAACACGCTTGGGACCTAACTTGCGGCAGGGTTGCTTCAGGTGGAGATTCTTGGCGTTGACCATGACCAAGTCACCAGGCTTATACTCAGGTCCTTCACGGCGCTTTTGGTCAGCATATGCTTTGTAGATCCTCACAGCATCAACGAGATGGTCCTTCACTGCCTGATGTATGTCCCTGAGCTCTTTAGCGCGCTCATTGGCAGTGACGACGGTGGACTCAATCCGCGGACTTAGGTTGAAACTGGGGTTGTAACCATAGTTTGCAAAGAAGGGGGAAGTGCCTGTAGAGGCATGGGTAAGGTTATTATAAGCAAATTGCGCCAGTGGGAGGTGAGAGGACCAATTGTCCTGTTCAGCATTGGAATAACTACGCAAGAATTGCTCCAAACCTTGGTTCACCCTCTCCGTCTGTCCATCTGACTGGGGGTGGAAGGCTGTGGAGCGGCAGGGGCGGATGCTGAGGATGGAAAGCAGGGCTTCCCAGAACTGAGCGGTGAATTGTGGGCCCCAATCACTGATAATCTCCTTGGGGAGACCATGTAAGCAAAAGATGTGATCTACAAAGAGGCGGGCTGTCTCAACTGAAGTAATGGTGGTGTTGCAGGGGATGAAGTGGGCCATCTTTGTGAAACGGTCCACCACAACCATTACTGCATCATAACCCTGGGACAAGGGAAGTTCCACAATAAAATCAACAGATACTGATGTCCAAGGGCCCTCAGCAGCTTGGAGGGGAACAAGCAATCCAGCACTCTTCAGGCGGCTTGGCTTTGACCGGTTGCACGTCAAGCAGGACTTTGTGAATTTTGCCACATCAGTGGCAATACCTTTCCAACTGTAGGAGCGGCGGACTAACTCAAGCGTCTTGTCCTTGCCAGGGTGGCCAGCAGTTGGAGGGTCATGAGCTTCACGGATCACTTCCTCACGCAGGGGTCCAGGAGGTACCCACCACTTGCCCTGATGGAGGATGACCCCATCCATCAACTGGTAGCCTTTGTCCAGGGATTCGCCATTTCTATGGCAGGCCTGCTTAATCTTATCATAGTCAGCTGACAGAGGTTGGGACAACCTAACACGGGAAGGGGTGTCAGCGTCACCTTCCAAAGGTTCCATCATAAGCAGAGCGGGGGTTGGACAGTGGGCTCTCCTTCACCTGTTCCAGCTTAATCAACACCTGGGTATTGTGGGTGTCAACTAGTGCTGGGTCAGGTGCTAGAGCAGGGTTCCGGGATAGAGCATCAGGTAACATGTTCTGGGTGCCCTTAATGAAGTCATATTTGAAGTCAAACACTGACAGGATTTCTAACCACTGGGACTGGCGAGGGGATAGCTTCTGGGGGGCGCGGTAGTACATCAATGCCTTGTGGTCAGTACGGACAGTAAATGGCCACTTAGACCCATGCAAATGGTGGCGCCAGTGTTGTACTGCCTCCACAACTGCAAGGAGTTCCTTATCATATATTGCATAGTTGAGCTGCGCCAGGGTCATTTTCTTAGAAAAGTAAGCAACAGGCCGTTCCACTCCATCCTCCCCCTCTTGTAGCAGAGCAGCTCCCACCGCAAAGTTGGAAGCATCAGTGGCGACAATGAAGGGGCGGCTGGGGTCTGCATGTACCAACACCGGGCTGGACAATAGTATGGACTTGACGGCGTGGAATGCAGCGTTGCATTCATTGGTCCAGCTAAAAATCTTCTTCCCTGAAGCGGTGTAGAGAGAGGGCGGCAACTTCTGAGAGCTGGGGGGTGAACTTCTTGAGGAAGTTACATGTCCCAAGGAAGCTGCGTAACTCTGTGAGAGATGAGGGGGTAACCCAATCACGGATAGCTGCTTCCTTATCTGGGGCGATCATGTGACCATGGGAGAAGATAATGTTTCCTAAGAACTCGACCTTGGGTTGGAAGAACTCACACTTGCTAGCCTTAATTGTAAGGTTTGCCTGTGAAAGTCTCTCCATGACAGACACAAGATGGCGGGCATGAGATTCTGCATCTGGGGAAAATACCAGTATGTCATCCATGTATGCAATCGCGCATGTACCCATAAGGTCTCCCAAGACAGCATCAATGAGCCTCTGAAAGCAGGCGGGAGCGTTCTTCAAACCAAACGGCATAACCCTGAACTGGTAGATACCTTTCTGAGTGCAAAAAAAGCGGTCAACCACTCCTGGCCTTCTTTAATGCGGATCTGGTTGAAAGCGTTGAGACAGTCAAGCTTGCTGAACACCCTAGCCTTCTCCACGTAGCGGGCAATCTGTTGCTCCAAAGGGAGCGGATGGGGGTCAGGCACTGTTACGTTGTTCAGATTGCCATAATCAACACAGGGACGAAGTGAGCCATCAGACTTCTCTACAAACAGGAGGGGGAGCACACAGGTGAGGATTTCTTAAAGATTTGACCCTTAGAGAGCATGTCGTCTACCCAAGCGTCCAAGGCAGCCTCCTCCCTCAGGGACAAGGGGTAAATTGGGGAGGATATCTTGACAAGATCCACGGTCAACTTAAACTCAAAGTCAAACTTGGTGTGCTCAGGGAGTGGGCGGGCCTTTGTGGGATCAAACAGATCAGCATATCCACGGATGCATTCTGGCAGAGTAAGTGTTGGGGTCAGGGCATCAGTAGGTTGAATAGAGGCTAGGCCCACCTTAGGAGAGGGGCCCCACCTTCTGGGGAGCACCGTGGCGCTCTCATCTAAGCAAGGGATGGTAACCGTGACTCCACCAGGAAATTGTGCATGCATGGTAGAGTCTAGGAGGTTAGTGGCAATGTCAAATCGGCGCCACCAGCCAACCCCTAAAATAACAGGGTATAGGAGGTTCTTTATCGAGGAGAAGCTCTCAACAAAGTAACCATCACCTGCAATGAAAGGGACAGGTGTTAACACACGGTAACTTGGAATGGTTTGAGATGCACCACCCTTCACAAACTGACCAACTCCCAGGGGTAGCTCCAGGGCCTCTGCCAACTCTTGGCGGATGAAGTTTTCAGTTGCACCAGTGTCCACCAAAGTGAGTGCTTGAAAGCTCTTCCCTGAAGAAGAAAAGGTAGCCATGAACAAGAAGTAAGCAGAGGAGGGTTTATTTCCCTCAGAGCCAAGGGATGACAGGATGGCTCCAAGCCCAGAGGGCGGCGTATAATGTGGAGTATCCCCAAAAAAGTTTTTTCATATGACTTCACATTGCCATAAAGTTGTCCACGGGACTTAAATGGTGTGGGGTAGCTTAATGCTCTATGTTCAGCGGGAGGAAGGTCTTTATCACATGAGACTACACCAGTCAGGACAGCCAAGCTTTTGGTGGGGTCAGCCATGGCTATCTCTTCTTCAATCATCCTCTCATGGATCTCTACTCGTTTCTGGATGGAGTCCGCCACAAGAGGTGACTCTGGAGTGATAGGAAAGAGTTGTTCAACTGGGCCAACTGGGATGACAGGTTGGGCAGAGGGCATAGGTTCTAAAACGGCAATTGCAGGTCCATACCCTGGAGGAAGTGAATGCTCTGAATCAAATGGGTTAGACTTACTAACCCCCTCTACTTTTGAGGACAAAAGTGAGGGGTACTCCATGGAGCGCGGCGGTGCAGGGCCAGTGGTGAGGGGACCCCCACCTATGACGGAGGTTTCAGTCTCACCTTCCAGCGAGCTCACTGCTGGTTCCAAGCGGTACTGGGAGATTACTGGAAGTAGGGCCTTCTAGATCAGGTTGGAAGTGTCCATAACGGCCAGTGTCTCAGCTGGATATGTCACCACTGGATTGGAAACATGTTGGTGCCCCACAGTGATGGAGTCATCAAGTTCTAGGATCTGGAGTTCAGCGGTACAATTAGGCTTGGTGGCACAGAGGCTGATAGACAACAGGGATGCAAGGATGGAGCATGTCCCAGATAAGGAGGGGGTGGGTTATCCCATATGCCAAGGGAAGCACCAGTATTATCTAGGGACTTGCGGAGAAGGGCCATTTTCAACTGTTCAAGAGATTCCAACCTTGATGCTCGCTCTTGAAACAGGCGCAAGTATTGAGCTGTAGTGAGGTCTCCTTGGGACAAGTGTACAAAGGAGTTATAGTCCTCAAAGGTAGCAGGGGGATACTCGCAGGGCTTGACAAAGGTTTCCAACGCTGGGAGAGATTCCAGGAGGGATCTATTATTCTCACCCATGGAGAGTAACCATTGGTGAGCTCCCTCTGAAATTTCATGGAGCAGCAGCTGGAGGAGGAGGACGTCAGCTAAGTCCTTGCCTTGAGACTTCAGGCGGGCCCTAAGGCTGGACAATGTGTTGAAGATCTCATTTTTAAATTTGGAATCCCGTGAAAAGTGGAGAGTGAGACCGGTAGTGGCAGGTACTGCACACTTTATGAGCGTCTTGAGTGAGGGGAGCCGCGCAACACCCTCAGCACACCCTTTGAGGAAGGTAACAACCAAGGCCAGAAGGGATACAAAAGTACCAGCCCAGTGGACCGCTTCAACGGGTGACAACTCTGAGAGGATTGGGCTAACTCTAGCCACCCAACAGTAGAAGAAACTCACAAAAAATCTAGGCTTTTCTCAGATAATGTCAGGGAAACTGGAGCGCAGGAGGTCGCTGGAGGGAAAGACACAGGCCAAAGGTGACACAACAAGGCCAAGTGACCAACAAAACAAAGAGACGTCCTAAACGGTCAGTATTGTGTTTCCAAATAGATCTGTGGAACAAAACGCACACCAAACTGGCCACAATCATCAGGGACATGAGGCCCTGGGAGCTGGGAAGGGTGGCGAAAAATCTAGGGCAAAAGGCAGCAAAATAGGAGGAGGCGGAGCTGGCGGAATAGGTGGCGGAGTAGGTGGAGGACTCAGGTACAACAGTAGGGGCAAACCAGAGCGGAAAACGGACTCCAGCCATTGCAAAACTTTGCAGAGTTGTATTTATTCAGAAAAAACCCAAAATACAGGAAATGTGCCCAAAATCCTAAACTTTATTAGAATGATCAGTTTATCTGAGAAAAGCAAAGCCTTTCTCATCTTGGGACTAAATTTATAGGGGGTTGCTTCATGAAGATTCCAGTGGTTATTGGAATCTGATATGAGCTACAAATTCGTCATTTTTCAACAAAATCAAAATTTTTCGAATTTGGCCAGATTTCAAAACCTCATATCTTGTGATTTTTTGGGTCTTGAGTTCGATTCCCACCTTGGCTTGTGCCTCAATTAAGCCGTTTTCCTCAGCCCTGGCTGGCAAAGCCAAAACCCATTTTTTGTCAATGACCTTAGATAGGTCATTGGTGACCCTTAGGGGTTCTGGTCTCTGCCCCAAGGGCTTGTTGGACTTGGCTTTAGAAGGGCGATTAATTCCAGGAAATATGTCACTAGCTGTGACACATTGTGAATATTGATAGCAACTAAATAGCCTGCTCATGGTAGTAATTGTTTTGACTGGATTTAACATGAGGCTGTTCTATATTTGTTGCTTGCCAAGCTAGAAAGTCTCATTGTGCCTCCTGCATGCCTACAGTGATGGTCAAAAGAATGGACTGCAATACAGAAATAACCACTAGTAGCACAGAAATGATGGACCTTGGCCCCATCAAAGTACACAGTGGGTTTACTTCAGGGGTGGAATTCTAAGGTTAACGCATAAAATAAAAAATTAGGATATGTTTTTATTAATATAATTTAAGATACTAAAGAAACATAAAAACCTAGAATGTCCAGGTTGTTGGGTATTATACCTTGCCAATATGGGCGATGACTTAGCAAAGTACAAATTTTATTAAAACATCCTGCATATTCACTTAAAATCTGGTCTTTAACTCTGGACTTTTTATATTTTGATCCAGTGTTTAATTTATTAAATCTGCTTTGACAAACTCATAATATGGTGAAACATTTAAGCTATATGATGCCATTTTTTAATTACATGTTTTATAATGTGACCTGACGAGTAAAATATTTTTACCTGAAGTTGCCCCAGGTGTAAATTTTTTACAGCTAAAGATGCTTTTGGTTTAAATTGTTCGTTGGGGAGAAGAGTGTCTGGAGCTTGCTGATAATAAATACTGTACTGCCACTCAGTATGTGTTACCATACACAGCAACATACAGAATACTGTGAGTATAACCATCCATACTGTTTGATACAGCGCGTTTAGAAAAGGTAATAACACTAACCAGGAGCTCTTAATATTAGATATTATAGCTGCTAAATAACCCTGTGAACTTTTATAATCTAATAGATAATTTTTTTAAGATTTTATGTTTAAATAAAATTTACAAGTAAGGTAAAAAAGTGAAAAGGAGAGACAGCAGTACTTGTTAGGGACTGCTGCCTAATAATCTCAATATGTGGAGAATAAGGAATGGTTCATGAATGCCTGGGAATATCTTTTTGATAGAGCAATGGCGGATTGATCAACTAAATGGCTATCGATGTTGATTTAGATCCAGCATAACCATTACACCAGTATCAAATTTTTACTAAGTTTTTGGGTGTGGTTCCACCTAGAAAGCTGGCAATACTTTCTGTAATGGCTAACATGGGAGCGCCCAAGGACAGGGCAGGTAAGGTTGGTCCTATTTTTATATTGAATTGGTTTGGCACGCCCAAACCTGTCAGGGTGGTCTCACCTTCACCATACCAAGGAGGGAATTCAAAGAGCCAATTTTTATAAGTCTGAGGTTGATTCAAACAATTATAATTTTGTTCCTTATGACCTCACTCTTATTACCAGACCCAAAAATAAAAGGATGCCTTCTGGAAAGATAGGGAGCTATAACCTTGGGGTTGGCAATGGCTTTTGGCCACCGTCACCTCCTAATAACCCCTTGATCTTCTACACCTATTCCTTGATGGAGAGAAGAGGTGGAAAGGAATAACCTTCTGGGGTAAGCTGTCACCCACCTCTCATTAACAACATAGACAAATCGCCCCTGGTTAATGAGGGGATAAGCAGGCTTTTTTGCCCCCTTATTGGTTCTGAGTGGATTTATCTCATGTTGAAATGCAGGAGGTGATTCCAGGTCTTTTAATGAGATTATCTTTGTGGTACATTCTTTAACTGTACCTCTAAAATCAGAACCTATCTGCTTATTTTCATATAATGCTATGATATATCAATTATAATAATGATTTTGAGCTTTTGGTTGGTTGTGGGGTGGGATAATTTAACATGGGAGAACATTAGTCACCTATCTTTCATCTAAAGTATTTTTAGCTAAGTAATTTTGATGTGGGGCAAGTCCTTGAGGTTTTGCTCTGCTAGTTAAAAGAAGTGAAAGGCTTATTCTAGATTGATAGTTGTGGAAGAAGATCTTTCAACACCGCTGTAAAGTTAAGAGGAAGTTTTTTGAGCTCAATCTTTAATTAAAACCTTTTTATACTTAGATAAAATAATAACAATGAAATAATACTCAGATGGCACAAAATTTAATATTATTATTGATATTTTAGTAAACTTAAAATATTGCTAGGATGTAAAAAAGAAACTTTCTTTTAAGAAGATATTTAAGTAAAAAGGATTAGTTTATTTTATAAAATCATAGTGTAGTTGATAGCTGGAAGTTTAATAGCAACCTTTTATCTTATTAATGGATCTATTGAGATTATATTTTTTGGTTCATTATATTTAATAAACTTAAAATATTCAAAAATGTACGCCTTTTTTCAAGAAGTTTATAATATTTTAGATATAGGTTTAAGATAGACTTCAACGTTTAAGACTCAAAAAATATTTGGTCATATTAACTTATCTAAGGGTTGCAAGTTTTTACTATATAATATTATACTTGATATAGTATCAAACTAATATCATTTAAATTCACTTGTTTGCTCTTTACTTATATCTCAGGGAGAATCCTGGCACATATGTTAAGTATAGTAACCTCAAATATTTCTGATATAATCAAGAAGTAATCTAAAACGCTCAGTATATTATTTGCAAGTAAATGAATAGCAATGATCAGATATGAAATAGATTACAATGAAATTTCTCATATATAATAGACCAATAAAAATTATATATGATAAGATTATAGCCTTAGTCAAAAACTGGTGATAGTGTTGGTCATATATCAAAGGCAAGTTATTTGATTGAATAATTAGAATTTAATTACTAAACATCTTTATCAAAAAAGATAACTAACCCTAGATATATATCTTAAGTTCATTTATTATATGATTGCAATTTAATTGCTTTGTTAATATAGGATCGTTAAGTTAGCAAAGATGAAGCTTACTCCCTGATGTTTGTGTTTATTAAAAAAGGCTTAAATCCAATTTTAAATAAACTTTCTCTTTTTTAACTGACTTTGAAAAAGAGAAGGTTCTCAATTTAACCTGTATATATTTTTGCTTTTTAGGTTGTTGATGCATAACTATGAAATTAATGGAACAATTTTGATGATTTTTTTCAAAAAAGAAGATTCTCCAACTTAGGTTACATTTTACTTTTATAAAGAATTTTAAAACTCTATACTTTTTTAGAAAAAGTATTTTAAAGTAAGAGGGAAGGGCGGAACATAAAGGTTTGGCTGAGACCTAAAAGGACCAGAAAGGGGGCCGCTAGCCAGCTAGCATCTCTGACCATTGCTGATTGGCGATTGCTATTGCTATCCACAGTTCTAGCGCTGATGGGCTTACAGTCCATTGGACTCTTAGTCAGTTCATTGCTTCGTCACATAAAATGAGTGATCTGGCAGGGAAAGCCTTGCGTGAAGCTTAATAACTCTGGGGATTAAGTGCATAAATTTGGTAATCTGCTGGAGCTAATTATATAGCTTCCAAACTGTTTACATCAAAACCTTTTAATGGGGGTACTCATCATTAAAACTTTTAGCAACGAGGGCTGAGTGTATAATACATATATAAAAATGGTAGAGGAAGACATGCAGCTGAATCAGTGATGTTTTCAGGGCTGATGCAAAAAACAGGTCCTGCAATGGGCGCATCTCTCTGATGATTCAAAGCCTGAAAGGAGGCATCTTAATGTGGAACAGTACTTGCAGAAAATGGCGCTAAAAATAGCGATGGAAAATATCTGCTTCCAGTTAGTGCATATTGGGCAGTCCTTATGTTGGTAGTCCAGTCCTCTATGCTTACTGGATTTGAACATTTGGTGTAGGATTTTCCAGATGACTGACCTTTGCTTTGATTTAGTTAGTCAGGAATTAAGGCCCAAAAGAACTTTTTAGTGGATGTTAATATCGTGGCCCTTGGCTGCCCAGTCATTTAAAATTTGGAGTCAAACTGATTGATTGCACCCAAGTTTTAGGATCTATTTGCCATATTTGACTGAGTTGATTTTAAGAGAATTTTGATGGCCTAACTTGCGAATTTGTGCTTATTCAATTGTGTTCCTCCCAGCTTGTTGCAGAATTCATTGCAGAATTATGGGATTTGGCACCCTAAAAATCTGATTGGCATCAGGCCAAAGCTGTGAATGACCAGCCATCTAGCCTCACAGCTTGATTGCACAACTGCCAGTAGTAAGATCTGGCTGTTAGGGCGAGTATTCTGGGGTGGGTCACCATCCACACACACAAGGAGTGGGAAAAGACGGCTCCTGAAGGCCCTGGGGCTATTGCCCATTTAATGTTCCATGCAAAAGTTTGTCAGAATATGTGCATCTGAACCATTCAGATGAAGGACTTGGCCCATATTCTCCTGGCGTGGGACTCAAAATCAAGCAGGTCCTTTCCCCTTTGCGCTTTGGCTTGAACAATGTGTCAAGAGTGATTGATGCTGCTTTCATTTTGCACTAGAGAATGTGTAAAGAAAAGTCTTAATTTTCTTCTCCAGATCCAGACTCATTGGCAGCACGTGGTAAACATCCTAGAGTTTGAAGAAGATGAAGGTGTTGATGGTCAGCACTTTTTCCTTGAGAATGAGGCATGAATGTTTCCAGCAGGATATACAAGCCGGCAGACTTGATAATACCTTCTATTCAGTATTAAGTACCGCTTGGACCCTTATTTTTGAATTTTATTACAAGGTAGTGAATCGTCTGGTCGTTCTGGATCAGGCTAAATTGGATGGTGGGCTGAAATTGAGGACACCAATCCTCATTACAGCAGTTCAGTCCAGGTTAATCTTCCCGTTTGACGCTAATTGGTATAGGCTCATAAGCCTTTTGGCACCTTAAAGGTCAGTGAGGAGCTTATCCCAATTATGGTGTCATTGGCTAAGGCTTGCATTTTCAGCAAAAACTGGTTGGGGTGGACAAACCCTAAAGTTTCTCGTCTGCTGTTGCCAAAAGGATGTTGACTGCAAAGTTGAATAGGATTGGCGACATGGGATCACCTTGGCGAAGACCTTGGTCAATTAAGTTATCATTGGTAAAGTCTTCATCAATAATCACCTTGGTTGTATGCCCATAATACAGCGTCAAGATTTGGGAGCAGAAAGCGTTAATGATACCCAACGCCTTCAATTTCACGTGCAATAAGGTTTAAGCTACCTGATCACAGGTTTTCTCTATGTCAAGAAACATGAGATAGCCCTGTTTGGATCCTCGCATGACCTGTAGAACGTTTTGGACAGTCCTGATACTTTCCCAGATGGTGAATCCCCCTGATGAACCCATGCTGGGCCTTGTGGAGGGTATTCAGGGTTGTATCCATAATATTATTTGATAAAATGTGCATTAGGAGCTTTTAGTTGGCATTGGACAAGGTGATTGGGCGCCAGTTCTGAAGTTGCCATTGGTTCCCCTTCTTGTACAGAAGTACAATTCGAGTCTCTTGGCTCCCAGGAATCTGGCGTCCAGTTTACAGGCATGAGTTTAAATGGTTGACAAGCTCTTTTTTATGAAGTTGCAGAAACTGCTATAAAATTCTGCGCACATATTAATGGGGCCTGAAGATTTCCTCTTTGGTGACTACTTCAATGCTTGCTTACCTCCTTGATTTTAATTTTGTTAGTTAACATTTGGGTGTCACTTGGTGAGCAGGCCCCAAGCGTTAGCTTGGACAGTTTTATTAGGGCTTCAGTTTCAGCGTCATTCATCTTGCAGTACCAGAATAATGTTCTGTAGACTCTTGATCTCACTTTTGATTATTTAAGGATCAGATAATACTTCATCTGACTGGGTTTCCACCTGGCAAATATTAGCTTTGGATGAGATTTCCTTAAAGGGAAGCTAGGCCCTCCTTGGTCATTGTCCCACCGATACTTTGATGCCAATAGGTAGCATCCACCCGGCGCTCCAAGACTCTTTTTAGTCATTAATGCCTGATAGCATTTGTGCGTCATTTGTACTTGCTCCACCAGTTTTTGTGTCCCACTGAGAAAGCTTCAGGAACTCCATAGAATTTTTCAGATGCTTCTCAGTGGCAGTTCACTTGTAAGTTTTTGCTTTATTTAACTTCATGCTATTGTGATTTATTTCTCCTTGCTTTGGACCCATCATTTCAGGGGATCAATTCCTTGTTGATGATCTAAGTAAATGACCGGTAGATCAAGGCCAGTTTTTATTGCTTAATGCCACTTCCCATCCATCAGCGTGGCTGGCGCAATCTACCACTCTCTGGTTTTTGGGAGTTCATCCAGGTCGATCTCCATGTGGACAGTCATATGGTCGCTAGGAGCTTATGCTGACCTCGCTGTTAGATGTCAGAAGCTTGAGGTCAGATGACATGAGCATGTAGTCCAGGCGCAAACCTGTTGGCGGTGCCCCACTAAAATCAAACGACCACCTCCTGAGGTTAATGGGGTCATCATTTACTTGTCAATTGTAAAGCACAGATTTTAATTTGACTGGGTACTCTATCATATTCTTGGCCTTACTGTTGGGGCTTACTCGTTGGGAATGTATCCAAACTTGCATTTTTCCACCAGTTCAGGTATCTTGCTATGAACAAGGTCTCTTTAATTGGTACCTCCAATATATATTTCCAAAAAGTTTGGTGTTCATGGGTTTTTGATGAGGCATACAACGCTACCAATCAGAGTCTCTTTCAGGTCTCTCTATCAGTGGCTGTGGCCCCTAAGATCTGTCTGGCGTATGGCTCCTCCAATAATACCAGGTCAATTTTCTTGTTCAGCACAATGATGGCCACTTGATCTATCCAGAGGGCTTGAAATCCAATCTTAATGGACCATGGGTGGCTTGTTGTGTCGTGATTTTAAGTTTGGTGCCATTTCTTTTTGACTTACTGCTTGTGTTTCAAAATAAAATTATATTGATATTATTATTATTTAATTTTGATTTTGGATTATCTTCCTCCTCATTGTCTGAATGCTTTCCATACCCCAGGAATTAGTGGTCGCTATAATCATTTCCAGTCATCTGACCCATGGTTATGAGGACGTTGGGGGTCTTTCTGGGTTATTAATTGAACCACAAATAGAGGTTGGTGCTTTAGTGGCTGTGGTTGTAGAGGGAGATCTCGGGGCAATGAGTGCTTTACAAGGTGGTTAAAGGGCACTGGAATTTTATTGCTGGGCATTTTGTGCGCTGGAAACTTTGTAGCCATCCTCATCACCTGGTCAATTGATAGTAATAATGGTTTGAGCACTAATTTTGGGAGTATTTCAGATACTCCAGCTTGAGCAGGAGTGGTGACAGTACTCGCTGATTTCTTACCAGATCCGCTTTTGGGTTTCTTGGCAGAATGGGTATTTTCTCAGAAAGCCTAGTGGCTAAAGTTGTTTGTTTGGCCTCCCCAGAGGGTGACTGGGTACCAGCACTTGATTTTTTGCTGATGATTTATGTGCTGATTTATTGCCTGATTTTTGCTTGTTGGGCTTATTTGATGAATTGTAGGAGCTTGCGGCGGTTGGACCTCCTCTAAAAATTTTTTGAGGCTGGTTTTTTGCCAACAAACTTCCTCACAACCATCCACTCCGCTTGTGATGGGCGAGGTCAACTGGGTCCAGGCCGTCACTTTATATCTTGTACGCCTCAGGGTTAGATTTCATGAAGAGTTCATTATCTGCTTCAGGTTGCTTGGTTATCTCCCTTGCCCATGATTCCTTAAGGGTGACGTACAGCTCCTGTTGCTGACGCTTCATTTCTGCGACCACTGTTAGGTTTCACAGGAGTTATTCTTTGGCTTTGGGATGTTAACAGGTTTTTATCCTGATTTTGGTGACACCGTGGACCAGATCATAGTTAAACACACAGTAAGGTTTCTCCATTTGAGAGGTCATTGAGCCATTGTGTGGCAAGTCTGATAGAATAACTAGCAAACCTGTTTGGTTTCTTCCTGTTCCATGTAAATGACCCAGCTGAGACTGGGCAGGCAGATGAATCAGGAGAAGGCGCTTTACTTGACTTCACTAATAGTGCTAGTATGTAGAGCGCCTCCACAGTTTGGGGGCAAAGGCATTTGTTGATATAGCCACCACTGGCCTGCCAAAATTCCTAAGCTTCCCCATAGTATGAGAGGCCAGTTTGGATCACCTCATGTACCCATTCTTGTTCCTAATCTGTCAGCAGAATCTGAAATGCAACCCACCAGTGGTTTGGTTTGTCTTGTGGGTCAGTTCCATACACAGGTATACGCCTTTTTTACTTGATCCTGACCTCAAGGAGTTTCTTTTAGCAGAGCTCCCCTGGGATTGCAATATCAATGTGCCTGCGTTCAGGTACCCGGTGGTGGTTAAAGTCCCCACTTGTTAAGGCCATGCCAAGTTTATTGTAAATCAACATTATTAAGTTGGACCACTTCTCCTCCATTAGCTGCAAGTAGATTTGAATGACATATTTAAGGTACAGCTTAGGTACCTGGTGATCTGTAAAGCCTCCTATGAGAGATTGGAAGATTTAATCATTATGGCTTCTGGCCCCATTCTACAAAATCTTATTAGTTTATACTGCTGCTGCACTGTATGACTTAGACTTTGGGGTGGGTTTTGGTGCGTCAGCTGCGGTTTACCCTTCATAATCCAATTGAGTGATTCATCAAGTCTTAACCCCCAGTTTAAGAAAGTTTTAACCTGGCATATATTAATACCAAGTTGGATTATATTTCTGGTCTTTAATGCTCTGATATTCAAGTTATCAAGCTGATGGCGTCAGTCAGAAAGAACCCAAGATGGTAACAATGGAGGGTGGCTTCAGGCCCACGCTTCAGATACAGGTACTGCTGTAGGTTCTCTAGCGTGATCATATTACATGGCACCAGTCCTTCACCGTGATGCTGTTCCAGTCCCTATTGGTGAAGATTCTCGCAATGACAGCTGGCACATCCACTTCAGTCTACTGGAAAGCCTCTGTGGGGCAAAACCTTCACCGGCATGAGGGCAGCTATGGATGCCTCTGGGAATAACTTCTTTAAATCCTGAAGGGTTTCAATGTGAATTCCCACTTTGAGCCACTTGTGCCCAAGTTCAGAAGTCATGACCTCCTTCATCTCCACTGCTGCTTGTGGTTAACTTCATGTTCTAACCATGGTTGGACAGATTAAGGGGTGAGCCCCACAGCATCCCAGTTGGCTGCCTTGGCAAGTGTGGCGAAGTATTTCCATATTTTCTATTTCTGAAATGGAGAACGCGCAGCCATGGAGCGTTTCATGGATTGGCTTTGTTACCCCCATATTTTCCCACTTGTAAACCTGATCAATACTGACGACTACCTGATACCAGTTTTTTCAGTTCCAATGGGGTAAACCCATTGGTGCAACAGTTGCTGGACTCCTCCAGTGACAAATCCTGGAAGGGCCCCCATTCTACAGCCTTCTCCTTTTTCCAACCTGCCTTCATCAGATCAGATGCATTCACCAGCGAAATGTGGGTATATGACCAGTACAAGGCTTTGATAGCCTTGAACCTGGCCACAATCCATGATAGAGCCTCCTCAGGAAAGAACAGGGTATTATACCATTCCAGTGCTATTTCAACTAGAAGGGTGTGGCAAGCCTATTTGAGGGCACTTAAAATATTTGTAAAGCATTTTGTGTAAGTGGTAAGTTCTATCAATAGTAGTCCCAAACTCCTGACAGTATGAGTTAATTTCGCTGGTACTCCCATTTTGGTGTACTCCATCACATTGTGGAGATAAATACCTGATTCCATCCAGGCTTTTGCATCCACGGGCTTCAGATCCTCATGGATGGCGGTCTTTTGGTGGGGTGATCAAGCAGTAGCTTCATCCATTTGAGCGCATCTTCAGTACAAACCAACAAAGATTTGAAAATACTGCATTATCCAGTGAGATTTGGGTATCAAGCCAGCGTTTAGCATCCCCTGTAGGGAACTTATGGTTCCAAAAATAACGATGGCAGTTGTAATGGCTTTCATAATCAACTGAATCACCATGGAGTACTGGAACTGAAGTGCCTCCTACTGCTTAACTTTGTTGGAGGATAATCCATGATGTGCAAGCATATCTTTTTGCATGCGTGTATACTTCATGGGGGCTCTGGATGCTGGCTTTACCATGGTGGCAGTGGTTGATCCCTTTGGTAAGATTTTAGTTCATTTAATGAATTAGCCTGATGTCTGATCTCTCATATTTGGTTCCTAATGCTACTGCTAAACCTTTGTAACGCACTGGCTCCTTCCATTGAGCCAAGAATGAATTGGGAAGCAGGGCCTAAGTCAATGATTAAAGGGAAGACAAGGTCCCTGAGACCATTCCTCTAGTGCATGTGCTACAGGAGCCGCGGATAAACACTCCTTGGAGGACAGTTGCGAGTATGCTTACCCCCAGCAACATGCCTTGACTCCAAGACAAGGTGTATAGGGAGGCAATAGCCTTCCTAATCTCGCTCTCAAAGTCCAACTCCTGTTCGTGTAGGCTAAACATGGCCGCGTTAGACTAAATTTATCAATATAAACCTTGGGAGACAGTAATAAAAACTAAGTAAGGCTTAGGAACAACTTTATTTTTATATATTTAGGAAAGTTGGTAGAAAACGGAACTAAATAACCTCTCATTCTCTAATCCCTTCTCTTATAGCTCTCTGCTTCAAGCATAGATCAAGCTCATTTGTCATGCTTGACACTATGTCTTTTAAAATATGCCATAAGCAAACCCCATTGTTTTAGGCTGGATTAAATTCATAGTGGCTGAACCAACACACCCAATAATCGTTCCAATTATGATTTGAATCCACCTTTAACCTAGAAACCAACCACTTGAAAACTATTTGGTTTGACCCAAGGCCTGAGAAAAAATTTGACCACCGTCATTCCCCACTCTTAGTCTAAACCTGAGGTCTATCCAAGACTAATGCTCTCTCACCCCCTCTATCTTCCACACCAGATTGTCCTATCTTATCAAAGATCAGGGCAATGTGATGTTGAGGATAAACCTCAACCATCACATCACCCCCTTAGACAAGAAGAACTCTTTGATCTTCCCAGGACACTGGGAGCAATCTCTGGACGTCTGCCACATGACCTCCTCAAATGGATGACCTTTCCACTGGATCAAAAATGACCTACAACCCTGCATTACCTTTGTGTCCAGGATTTCCTCCACCTCATACTCCTCGGCCCCCTTTCAGCTGTAAAAAGAGGGGAGGCCTTCTCAGGCGGCTGCCCAAGAATGGTTTAAGCTGCGACACATGTAACACTGGATGAGCCTGTGACCCCTCTGGCAACTTCAGCTCAAACGCCACCTCATTCACCGCCATCACTATTGGTTATGGGTCCAACGCCACAGGCCCCAACTTCCGGCTCCTCACAGATATGACATAGTTCTGAGCGTTTACTAATATTCAATCACCCTTTTTGAAAACGCTCCCCTCTGAACGATGCCTATCTGCTCTCCTCTTCTAAGCTGCAACTTCTATCTCTAAATTCCTTCTCAGGAGCATCAAGTTTCCTTAGTCTCACGTGACAGCTCATCTGCTGCTGGATTCTGACCCTGCTCCTAAGGCCCCATACTCTCTGGGTGCTGACCATGGTTAGCGAAAAATGGTGTCATTCCTGTGGAGTCATGTTTGTGGTTGTTATATGCAAATTGCGCCAACTTTACCCAACTCACCAAATCATCCTGATACCCTGAGACATAGCACCCCAAATACTGTTCTAATATTGATTTATCCTCTCAGTTTGGCCATCTGATTGGGGATGGTAAGCTGATGAACAATAGGCCTTAATATTCGAGTTACCTAACTGATGTAACCAGAACCAAGATGTGAACTTTAGGCCTTGGTCTGACACAATTTCCTCTGGTACTCCAGTCGGGAAACACCACATTCATAAATATCTGACCTGCTACCTTTTCAGAGATGGTTGACCAACAAGGGAAAAACTCTGCATACTTTGTCAGGCGATCCACCACAACCATCAGGGCGTCAATCCCCTGGGACTTGGGAAACCCTGTGATAAGATCCACACTCACAGAGGCCCATGGCCTAGACGGAATCTGAAGCAACTTCAATTTACCTCCTGGCGCCATATGGCGGGACTTTGACCTGGCACACACCACACATCGCTCCACATACTGCCATATTGCAGCACCCACTCCCCTCCATGAATACTGGTGACGAATCAAGTCCAGTGTCTTCTCCCCGCCTGTATGTCAAGCCAAAGGATGATTGTGGTTAGCTGCTAACACCTCCTGCTGCAAACTCATCACTGGAACCCAGATCCTTCCTTCATGCCAGATAAGACCTCCCTGGACTGAGAACCCCACATGTTGCTTGCTCGCCTTCCCTTCTCTAGTCTCATCCAAGATCCGCTGGCCAAACTCACTCTTCCGCTGTGCAGTCCAAATCTCCCTGAGATTCCTTCTCTCCAACCCCTAATCATTGCAAATAATTTCAATGGCAACATTGTAGCGGTGTTAAACTCCCTCAACTCCTCCTCAGAGAACACCAACCCTGAATCATGACTCAGAAAATTTGGTAAGATATTCTGTTTCCATAACTTATACTCAATCCGTAAGTCATACTGAACCAAATCTAAGTGCCACTGGGCCTGTCTCTGATTCATCAGATGTGGGGACTTATAATACTCTAAGGTTTGATGATCATTTCGGATCACAACAGGATGCCTGGCGTACAACAGGTGGTGTTGCAACTCCCCTAATGTCGCCCCTATTGCCAAAAGTTCCTTGTCATAGGCTGGGTAATTCGTCTCAGTGGGCACCATCTTCTTGATGAAGTAACAGACATGGTGCTCAACACCTTCTTTACCCTCCTGTAATATCACTGCTCCAAGTGCAAATTTTGACGCATCTGTCTCTACTACAAACGGTCTGTTGGTCAGGATGGGCCATAACTGGGGCTGTCAGCAGACTGGTCTTCACCCGCTGGAAAGCCCTTTCCTCAGTCTCCACCTCAAACGAAAAGTACATTTCCAGTCAACAAGTAAGTGGCACAGCCTACTCAACTAAATTCTTGAAGAAACTCCTTACAAAGTTCACTACTCCCAAAAAATTCCGCACTTCAGTCTTATTCCTGAGGGCCTTCCATTCCTTCACTGCTCGCAGTTTATCAGGACATATCACTAACCCCTGGGAAACCACATTTCCCAAGAAAGATGCCGATTCCTTATTAAACTCACACTTGGATGGCTTCAACTTCAAGCCTGTAAGCCTTAAGACCCACCTCTTGGGTTAGATCGGGAAAAGTTCCCTTTTAGGAAGAATAAGGGACCTAATGGCCCTGTGGAGCCCTTGGCTCATTTGGGGGACTTGGGCCATGTAGTGGATGAACGTTGGGTCACTGCATTGGCACCAAAAGACCCCACCACAGTACCCCATTTGGCTGCTTCTGATTTGATTAAGAAAATAAAAGAGGTCTGCAATGAGGTAATGCAGGCCAGAGGCCTTCCACAGCAGCTTTCCCTCCTTCTGAGCCACACTCCACCATCCTTTATGTCTTTAGGTTATAAGAAAATGAGCCCCAAAATTCAAAAAAGGGTTCCCGAGTCAAGAAACTGGGTTTGGTACATGTAATCCAAAATTCTGAGTCCAGGAAAGCCAATCCGAGTCAGAAATCTGCTACTGGGAAAATTAAAAACTTTTTCTAATTTATCAAAATTGACCCTGGCAGGACCCAATTTGGCCACACCTTCCATCCAGGTTAACATGCTTATGTTTGGATTGGTAAGGGTCCCTCCCTGGCAGATCCAACGCTTATGTTGCCAAAGCTTTGGTGACCTGTGCATAAGTGGATGATGAAGGCCCTGAACCCCGATGGAGTACCCTTGAGTATGTCAGCCATTGCTGCCAAAGAAAACGTATTCCAAAGCCTTTTCCCCTCTTCCCATATATAAGACAACTATCTCTGTAAAGAGTAGTTGTCAGTCCATTCTTTACCCTAAGTCTAATAAAGCTTTTTCACCCAAAATCCACTCCATGAGCTCTGCCATTTATTCATGATACTTTTGATTAACCCAGCAAAGTACGCAGCTTTCTGGTCTTAGGGCTGATGGTTTGTAGAGTGGGCTCTCCAAATCATCAATCCAATGGCCCACCAAGTGGGGATTGCGATCCAAGCACTCACCACCAGCCTTTGACGCCTATCTGCCACTTTGAGAGAGTCATCGGATCCCCCAAACTCTTCTCAACAACCTGTTTTCCATTCATCACCTGGTGGACCCACTTTGAGATCACCTTGTACTCCGCGGACCAGTCAGAGAAATCAGCTCAATTTGCATTGCCAATTATATAGTAATTTGGCGCAATTCGGGCAGAGTGAGGCCATATCTGCTAATCACAATTCTCTGTGTGGAGGTGGGGACTTGCCATTCACACAATCGCAAGGCAGAAACCAGGCGCCAAACAATCCAGGCCATTTCGCTGAGGGTCAATCTGACTCAAATTTAATATTAAAATTGATCTGCTGCACTGGTGATGCACCCGACCTTCCTACCCAATCTGAGGACCACAAGGGGTGCAAGATGAGGCCCAAGGCCTCCTGGGGGTCAGAGCAATTTGATTCGATCTGTTTTGTGAACCCAATTATCATTTTGAAAATTTTGAAAATTTATATGATTTCCAAAATTTTTGAATGATATAATAGTCCAAAATGGGTGAAATGCTAACTCCAAAGGTCAACAAATGCAAACCCAAGAGGATTGGTCATCTTCTTTGCCTCCTCCACCCTTGGGGGATGCCCCAGCAAGACCCGCGGTTGCCCCCATCACAGCCATTTGGTTTGTTATGGAGGCCTTTGGTATATTTATTAACATTTATTTTCCTCACCAGAACAATAGGGGATCCGTTTTGCATTTACTCAGAACTGCTATGCCCTTGGCATTCTTGGCCTTCCACTGGGTTGTTACACACCCAGGTTGGAAGCCCAGTCTTACTTTAATCAGCAGATTCCATGACATAATGGACTGACCCATAACTTCAGCACTTTCCGCCCTCCTCCTGGAATTAGGCGAAGCAGTTGCATTCTTAATCACCATGAATTTGCATTCCCTGTGTGACCTAATCTTTTCTTGCTGGTCACTCATTTCTTTCTGAAAGGCCTGCAAATAATTTTTATCCACCCAGAACAACTTTCACTCAGCACTAGCCAAACAGGAAGCACCTTTGGCAAGTGTAGTAACAATGAGAATCCCTCTAGTCCCATCACCTGAAGTAGCTGAACTTGTGCTAAATGCTCTATCTGAGCTCCTTGTACGCTTAGCTTCCAAGGGGTCCCAAACTCCCACTCCAACAGACGCACAGAGAAGTGTGGCTCTATTAGATGCTCTTGATGGAGAGGCCCGCAGGTGGGTTAGAGGAGTATTACGGGCAGCGTCCAAACTAGGTAATCACATCCCTCTATTAAGTATAGTATCCGATGCAGTTCAGGCACTAGAATCTAGAGCATCCCATCTTTACTGTCTCTATACCCTCCATCAGAAGGTCCCTGACTTGCCATCCCTGGTTGAGGCTTTCACAGCATTAGTACCCTCATCTCGAATCCCTACAGGCATTGCGGTAGCAGCTTTCTGAGCTGCCTTGGAAACCTCTTTAGCTAGCAATGTTGCATGGGATCCTCTCCCAGTATCCATGGAGGCTGCATTTACTTTAGCATACTCAGTAGGGGCAAAACCCCTTCATACAAGTTTGGCCTCAGTGGCAGTAATGACATCTCAGCCATCAGTAAATATTCTCCCAGATAGCTCAGTCCAGGCCAAACCACCTGCTTCTACCTCCGCGGGAAATAAGGGCACAGGGAAACGCTCTCCTGGGGTCGCAAGGGTAGCTACCTACCCACAGGTTACTCTGAAGAGTCACCTGCCTCCAGTGAAGAATCCCTTTTACTTCCCTGTAGATGAGAAGTTAAGCGTGACATTGGATCCAAGTAATCCAGTCTTGACGCCCACCCAAATGGCTCAAGTGGAAGCCCATATTGCACCTAAATAGAGAGAAGATGTACTTACCAATAGGCTTAGCTCTCCTTCCATTAAGGCAGTCTCACCTATCATATGTGACCATGAGAGTCCCTTCCTATCAACAGTGATGTGCAATGACATAATGGTAGACCAGATCTATCCAATCCTGCACAGGGACCAGGAGAACCTCTCAGAGGGAGCTGATGGGAAGCAGAATAGCTTATTGAAAACCAAAGAACCACTGCTCATTATGGGACCCACCCCACCTTCTACTGCCTTCACTCTTTCCACAGCTATTAAAGAGGACCAAGATTATTTCCTGTTTCCTGTTACCTTCAGAGTAGGAGTATGGAAGGTCACAGTACAAGCTCTTCTGGATACAGGAGCAGCGGGAAATTTTATGGATTTAAGAGTGGCACACTCTTTGGACTGGATATGGTGCCTGTTCCTCCTATATTAGGGGCTGCATCCACGCCTATGATCTGTAATACTATTCAACGCCCATTACAGTTCTTTATCCACAAATTTGGCTTATGCGATCATTTTTCAGCGGTGCCAGATTTGCTATACCCTGTTATCATGGGGATAGGGTGGTGGCGACGTCAACAGGTGAACATCAATCTGGAAATTAACTCCTTGTCATTTGCTAGTAAGAGATGTAGTGGGGAATTACCACTAATTGAATCTCTCACAACAGAGCTCTCACTCAGTTCAATTTCTTTCTCTGAGCTGCCCCCAGTGGACCTCCCCCAAGATTATCCTGATTTTTTAACTCCATATAAGGATGTCTTTGACATGAGTTTAGCAACTCGACTTCCTCCACGCTCAGAATATGATTTAATCTTTCAGCTAACCGTGCATCTTGTCAAGATCAATTGCCCATTATATCCTCACACAGAAGAAGAAGATAAGGCGCTAGGCATCTGGTTAGATGATATGCTGGACAAAGGATAAATTAACAAGAAATCCTCCTCCATTGCCTCACCTGTTGTTTCTGCCCAGAAGGCGGATGGAACCTTACGCCCATGCATATACTATGGTCATGTGAACAATGTGACGGTTCCAGATCCATACCCCCTCCCCTTGGAACAAACTATTGCACAGGCCATTGCCAAATCCCAAATCTTTTCTAAGCTGGATTTGGTTAATGCCTTTAACCAGATAAGGGTCAAGGAGGGCCAATAATGGTGTCATGATTTTAACCAGATGGAATCCTCCAATGATTTATTGATATTTGGAATGATATAGCCAATCCTGGCGGAATGGTTTATTGACTGAATTTCGTGTTAATTGGTTTGATTGCTGGTTAGTTGCTCCCCAAATTGGGTTGAGCCAAAATTAGTATTCTGCCAAGTTTGGTATTTAGGTTCACATGGGGCCAATTGGTGGCCCCAAATTAGTATGAGGATCACCGGCAACTAATAGCTGAGTATGATCCAATCCATCATCAGAATCAGTAGTTGACTCCAACAGCCATTTGTAGTCCATTGTGGGATTTCCGGTGGAAAGCTGATGTATTGCTTCAGATGTTCACTGCCTGTACTGATCTGATGTTGGCAGATCCAACAATTATGAGTTTGAGGCGGCTGAGGCTGTTTCTGGTGCCTCATTTATTATCAAGATAAGGTGAGAATAGATGTCAGCAAGATGCCAAAATATTACAAGTAAAAGTGAGCAACCAAAGTAGTTTCCGGTGCATTATTATTAATTTGAAGGTCAAATCCAAATTTGACATTTATTTAGATTATTTAATTATATGGTTCACCGGTGACTTAAGGCTGAGGATGAACCAAAACTAATTAAGACAATGTGAAGGATAAAGCGAGAGGGTCAAAACCAGGGAAGAATAATGTAAATAGAGAAGAAGAAGAATAAGAAGAGAAGTGGTTGGCTGGAAGAACCAGCAGAAGAGCCAATAGGTCAGCGATGGGCGCAGTAGACCTTTTGTAAATAGTATAAATACCTGGCGCTTTCTTCTCAATAAATATCTCCCTTTGCCTATTCTACCTTTTGTTATAAGTTTTAATTTATTTTGTTAGTTAGGGTTTAGGCTAGGGGATCCCCAAAATGGCGCGGGTGACATAACAAGGGGTTAGCCGGTGCTGCTAGCCCAGACGCCTAAGGTAAAATGGCAAGGGCTGACCAGTCTTTATACTGGTTAGCCTGCCAACTAGCAGAGCCCAAAGTCAATTATCTGACAAATGGCTTACAGCCATCAGAACAAGGCGCGGAATATTCCATTTCAAGGTAATGCCATTTGGACTGAAAAACGCCCCAGCAACTTTTCAACGGTTAATTGATGATGTCTTTATGGACCTAAGATTTACTTGAGCCATTTCTTATATTGATGATATTCTAATATACTCTCCAACCCGTGAACAGCACACCAAGGATTTGGAGGCTGTGATGGCTGCCCTTCTCAAGGCAGGGCTTTTTGTCAAGCCATCCAAATGTGAGTTCTTTCGAGAAGAAGTAACATTCTTGGTGAATCTGGTCCTTAAGGATGGGTATGCAGTTTCCCCATGTAAACTGGAGGCCATCCAGTCCTGGCCAACCCCTACCACCCAAAACAATTGAGAAGTTTCCTGGGCACTGTAACATTACTAAAGAAGTTTTCTCCTGCTCTCGCCCAGCTGACGTCACCCCTCCACCCACTGACAGGAAAGAATGTCCCTTTCAAATGGACAGAGGAGTGTCAAAAAGCTTTTGAGGTAATCAAAACTGTTTTTCTGCCAGCTCCAATCTTGGGCATGCTGACACGTCCAAGCCATTTATGGTGGCATGTGATGCTTTGGCAGTTGCAGTGGGAGAAGTTTTATTGCAAGAGCATGAAGGAAAGGAGCACCCAGTGGCATACTTCTCAAGGAAATTTCACCTCCACTGAACAGGCATGGGCTATTTATGATAAAGAGTTGGCTGCGGTGGCATGGTCGCTGACTCATTGGAGATATCTTCTTCAAGAAGTGAAGCATGAGGTCACAGTGCGCACGGATCATAAGTCTCTACTATATTATTAGAAACCCCAAAAGCTGGCTCATCGTCAAGCACTCACATATAGGGATCTATGCAACTTTAAGTTCAAGTACGAGTTTTTAAAAGGGCCCCTAAATGTGCTGCCAGATATACTAAGTCGTAACCCAGCCTTGGCTCCAGGCCCAGAAGAAGATCAGTCTGAACTCACCACAGTAATACCTCCCACCATGATCCTCTCCCTCGCCCCTGCTATGGTATCATATGCCAATATATCCCCAGAAACCCCCATGTGCGAACGCGTTTTAACAGGCCAACTGTGTTGCCCAGAAGGAATTGAAGTGGTAAACGACCTGGAGACCAAGCAACGCAAACGGCCCCTGTACCACTTTTAGGATGGGATAATCTTCTTTTGGGATAGGATTTGGGCTCCTCCTACCCTGCAAATGTAGGTTTTTGAAGAGCACCATGTCCCACCCACTGTAGGACATCCTGGTTCAAAGAAATGTGCCCAGTTAATTAAAAGAACCTATAATTGGCCGGGGCTTTCCAAGAATATACCAGCTTGGGTATCAAGCTGTGTTACCTGTGCTTGTTCTAACTCTGACCGCACAGGAAAAAAGGGTCTCCTCTATCCTATGCAACAAGCTGAGGGTCCCTGGACGTCAGTCTCAGTGGGCTTCATTGTTGAACTTCCCATGTCCAAAGGATTTGATGCCATAATGGTGGTTGTTGATAGGTTCATTAAGTTTGCATTTTTTATCCCATGCAACACTACTATAACAGCAGTGGATACCGCAACACTCTTCATCACTCATGTCTTCTCCATGTTTGGACTCCCAACAAAAATTGTAAGTGATTGGGGTCCACAGTTCACAGCCAGGTTTTGGGATGCCTTGCTAGGACTTCTCAACATCAAAGCCTGCCGCTCTACAGCATATCACCACAATCAGATGGGCAAACGGAGAGAGTTAATCAAGTGTTAGAACAATATCTACGTTGTTACTCCTCAGCTACCCAGGACAGTTGGGCCACAGACCTCCCTTTAGCGCAATTTTCCTACAACAACGCCTTCCACTCTTCCACTGAATTCTCCCCCTTCGAAGAAACCCTGGGTTACAACACATCTTTTCAAATTGGAGCACGTTTAACCTCATCAGTGCCTGCAGAAGAGGACCGGGTTACCAAGATCTGAGACATCCAAAAGCTTGTTCAAGAACACTTATCAAAGGCCATTGAAGATTATAGTAATTTTGCTGATAGAAAATAACACCAAGGCATGACATCTCTGAAGGCTCCCTCGTTATGCTTGACACTCGCCACAAAATATGAAGGTTCCTTCTAGGAAGCTGGCTAGTAAGCGTTCTGGTCCTTTTGAAGTAGAGAAAGACTTGGGTAATGGGGCATACCGCATCAAGCTTCCTGCCCATTGGAAACAACACAATGTTTTCCACATCTCTCAACTATCCCCCTTTAAGGGAAAACTTCCTTCTACCCCTGAGCTTATTATCATAGGGGACTCTCAAGAAGCCGAAGTGGAGGCAATACTGGCCTTAAGGAAATCTAGAAGATCAGTTCAGTATCTGGTTTCATGGAAAGGCTACCCAGCCTATGAAAATAGTTGGGTAAGCGCAAAGGATTGTGAGAATTGAAAGGAGTTGGTAGCTGAGTTCCACAAGTCACATCCTGAAGCTCCCTATCCTTCCAAGAAAATTGCGATGATTTTGGCCATCAAACTCCCCAATAAACATAAGAACTATGCCCTGGTTCACATGCCAGGAGGAGGAATGTTTCTCATTCAAAAAGAAAAAGTATAATGTAAGTCTTGAAACCCAACCTATTGGGTTAGATTGGGAAAAGTTCCCTTTTAGGAAGAAGAGGCGCCTTATGGCCCTGTGGAGCCCTTGGCTCGATTGGGGGATTTGGGCCATGTAGTGGATGAACGTTGGGTCACTGCATTGCACCAAAAGACCCCACCACAGTACCCCATTTGGCTGCTTCTGAGTTGATTGAGAAGATAATAGAGGTCTGCAATGAGGTAATGAAGGCCAGAGGCCTTCCACAGCAGCTTTCCCTCCCTCTGAGCCACACTCCACCATCCTTTATGTCTTTAGGTTATAAGAAAATGAGCCCCAAAATTCAAAAAAGGGCTCCCGAGTCAAGAAACTGGGTTTGGTACATGGAATCCAAAATTCTGGGTCCAGGAAAGCCAATCCAAGTCAGAAATCTGCTACTGGGAAAATTAAAAACTTTTTCTAATTTATCAAAATTGACCCTGGCAGGACCCAATTTGGCCGCACCTTCCATCCAGGTTAACATGCTTATGTTTGGATTGGTAAGGGTCCCTCCCTGGCAGATCCAACGCTTACATTGCCAAAGCTTTGGTGACCTGTGCATAAGTGGATGATGAGGCTTTGAACCTGACGGAGTTCCCTTGAGTATGTCAGCCATTGCTGCCAAAGAAAACGTATTCCAAGGCCCCTTTCCCCTCTTCCCATATATAAGACAACTATCTCTGTAAAGAGTAGTTGTCAGTCCATTCTTTGGCCTAAGTTTAATAAAGCTTTTTCACCCAAAACCCACTCCATGAGCTCTGCCGTTTATTCACGGTACTTTTGCTTAACCCAGCAAAGTATGCAGCTTTCTGGTCCTAGGGCTGATGGTCGTAGAGTGGGCTCTCCAAATAATCAATCCAATGGCCCACAAGTGGGGATTGCGATCCAAGAACTCACCACCAGTCTTTGACGCATATCTGCCACTTTGAGAGAGTCATCGGATCCCCCAAACTCTTCTCAACAACCTGTTTTCCATTCATCACCTGGTGGACCCACTTTGGGATCACCTCTTACTCCGTGAACCAGTCAGTGTAATCAGCCCAATTTGCATCGCTGATTATATAGTAATTTAGCTCAATTCAGCAGAATGAGGCTGTATCCACTAATTGCAATTTTCCGCATGGAGGTGGGGACTTGCCGCCCACACAATTGTGAAGCAGAAACCAGGTGCTGAACAATATGGGCCATTTCGCCGAGGGTCAATCTGACCCAAATTTAATATTAAAATCAATCTGCCACACTGGTGATGCACCTGACCTTCCTACCCAATCTGAGGACTCCCAAGGGGTGCAAGACGAGGCCCAAGGCCTCCCAGGGGTTGGAGCAATTTGATTTGATTCAATTCACAAACCCAATTATCATTTTGAAAATTTTGAAAATTTATATGATTTCCAAATTTTTTTAAATGATGAAACAGTCCAAAGTGGGTGGAATGCTAACTCCAAAGGTCAACAACTGCAAACCCAAGGGATTGGTCATCCTCTTTGCCTCCTCCACCCTTGGGGGATGCCCCAGCAAGACCCGCGGTTGCCCCCATCACAGCCATTTGGTTTGTTATGGAGGCCTTTGGTATATTTATTAACATTTATTTCCCTCACCAGAACAATAGGGGATCCGTTTTGCATTTACTCAGAACTGCTATGCCCTTGGCATTCTGGGCCTTCCACTGGGTTGTTACACACCCAGGTTGGAAGCCCAGTCTTACTTTAATCAGCAGATTCCATGACAAAGCCCACCTGGCTTACCACCTCCAGAACACTCCTTACATCCCTCACATGACCTTGCATCGACCTGGAAAATATCAGAATGTCATTTATATAGGCAACGCAACACCTACCCATCAAATCCACCAACACACAATCAATCATGCGTTGGAAAACTGTGGGGGCATTATGCAGCCCAAATGGCATAATCTGATACTCAAAATTCACCAAATGGCTTTAAACGCGGTATACTTCTGGTGATCTGGCCTCATTGTAATCTGATTGAACGCATCAGCCAGATCCAATTTGGTGAACACCACACACTCTGAGATCTTGGTTAGAATGTCTTCCAGGAGTGGAATTGGACAAGGGTCAGGCTCTGTAACCACATTGAGGCACCGGAAGTCCAAGGACGTAGCTCCATACTCACCTTTAGCACTAGCAACACTGGTGAAACCACAGACGATTTGGACGACACAATCAAACACAAACCTAGCATCTTATGGACATATTCATCAAGAGCCTCCCGAGCATGGGGATTTAATGGATAAACTGGACATCCCCTTGGCAATTCAGAGCCCTCTTTGAACCAGAAACTAAATGCAAAGTCCTCATAGATGGGAAGGGTGAATCACCCTTGGGTTCAGATGCTGATGAGAAATTCTGGTACTCCTCTGGAAAACCATCCAATGGCACAAATAAAGATATTCCCCCCCATTTGTTTCAGTGATGACCCCTGGGACTAAAACTCCCACTTCCACACAGCTGAGCCTTTAGGTGACAAGAGCACTTTCCCCTTCATCATATCAAATTGCGGATGAATTGGTGCCACCACCTCATCCCCAGTGCCACTGGGTGAGAAAAATGAGTCACAGCATGAAATTCTTCCTCAAAATCATCTGGCCTTGTCTCATTAGGATATTAGCCTGCACCTTCAGACTGCAGTACCCTTGGTGGCATCCGCTAATAACAAAAATCCATCCTCCAGCAACGGCAATCCACATCTTCTTTCCCACTACTCATCCACATAATTCTTATCAGCCCCAGTGTTCACCAGGGCCAGGACCTTTCCACACTCCTTCTTCCAAGGACCTTCCCTCACTTCTATGGGTAGAAAAAATATGAATAAAGTGAAGGAAGCGATTTATTATGGGACACTGGCTTCACTGGCTTCTTGCAGAAGTTATAAGGAGCATTCTTATTCTTTGGGGCATCATGGACCTGAGCGGGGGTCTCAACCATTGCCGCCCTCAGCAATTCGCTGCCCTCCGCAGGCTCTCCCTGACGCTTTCCTTCTTCCTCCACATACCTGAACCCCTTTGAGCTGTACACAGGCTCCAAACTTGCTCATCTTATTGCCTCCTTCCCATGAAAACCACTTGGGAACTGCATCAACTCCTGGCGAGCCTGGGACAAGGCCACCTGCCTCTCCACCTGCAAGGCCAAGGCCACCTCTTCATCCAACGTCGCTGCAGGCTGCACTGCTGCCATTGCCAATAACAAATCAGCCTGCAAATTCTGACGGAACATGAGAGGAAACTGGGACTCTGATGCCTTGGCTGCTTTGGCCAGTACCTGGAACATCCAACCATATTCCTCCATAGACTTCCATTCTGACTGCACTGCAGCAAAGCTGACTAAGCTGAACCTTGTGCCTCATCTGGACATGCTTCTTGGTCAATCAAGTCCAAGTACTCCTCTGCTTAGTCAGGCAACCCCGCCTGCTCCTCCAAAGGTTCACTTACCCAGTTTGAAAGCTTCATGAGCAAGGTAACCAAAACTTGGTTCAACTGTAAAGAATACAAATCCTCACACCCTAAAGCCTTTGTTAACTACCTTGGAACTAAACCCGGCCAAACGTCTGATGGATCAGTTCCAACTCCTCTGAACTTAGCATTGATAGAATCTTTCCTCCGGTCTTCCCCAGTCCTACCACTTTCTCACCACACCAGGACACACACTCCAGCACCTGGTATACCTCATGAAGCAAAACCACTGCTTAAAATATCACCATTAAAAGCTTCATGGTATGGTGATACCACACAGGGAACACAACTGCTTTTGGCTCCTCTTTTACTTGCCACCACAATGACAGGAAAGTAAATGAGTTTCCTTTAATGTAACGCACAGGCTCCTTTCAGTGATCCATGAATGAATTGGGAAGCAGGGCCTAAGTCAATGATTAAAGGGAAGACAAGGTCCCTGAGACCATTCCTCTAGTGCATGTGCTACAGGAGCTGCGGATAAATACCCCTTGGAGGACAGTTGCAAGTATGCTTACCCCCAGCAACATGCCTTGACTCTAAGACAAGGTGTATAGGAGGCAATAGCCTTCCTAATCTCTCTCTCAAAGTCCAGCTCCTGTTTATATAGGCCAAACATGGTTGCTGTTAGACTAAATTTATCAATATAAACCTTGGTAGACAGTAATAAAAATAAGTAAGGCTTAGGAACAGCTTATATGATATATTTAGTCAAGTTGGTAGAAAATGGAATAAAAAACCTCTCATTCTCAAGTCCCTTCTCTTATAGCTCTCTTCTGCAAGCATAGATCAAGCTCATTTATCATGCTTGACACTATGTCTTTTGAAATATGTCATAAGCAAACCCCATTGTTTTAGGCTGGATTAAATTCTATAGTGGCTGAACCAACACACCCAATAATCCTTCCAATTATGATTTAGATCCACCTTTAACCTAGAAACCACCCACTTCAAAACCATTTGGTTTGACCCCAGGCCTAACGAAACATTTAACCACCATCCTTCCCCAGTCTTAGTCTCAACCTGAGGTCTAGCCAAGACTAATGCTCTCTCACCCCCTCTATCTTCCACACCAGCTTGTCTTATCAAATATCAGGGCAAAGTGATGTTGAGGATAAACCTCAACTGTCACACCTTTGAGTTTACAGACTTATATATCAGTTGAGTGAGCAGTATGAGTTTGGAGGAGATAGTTCCCACCTTTAAATGAAATTTTTCAGGGATGTTGCCCAATGATTTAGATGGGCAAGCAGGCTGTTTTTTAGTCGGTAGTGGCCCCCGACCCAACTGAAGTTCTATTGAGAATTTGACTTGTAAAATTAGTCAATCATTTTGTGTGATTGTATAAGAGTCAGATCCTGCTGTGACTGTAACATCATTGGGAATTTAGCTGGCACCTTTTAGTATGATAGGTCACACTTCCAGTCTTAGATCCACTAGGTGCTTTCTCTGAGACTGAATAACATGATTTTACTGTGCCCCCAGAACTCTCTTTGATAAGTCCAGTGGGCTTACTAGGTACAGAAGATGAGGACTCTATTGTTGGGGAGTCCTCATGATTATGATAGGCTGCTTGCTGAATTGCTGTGGTTTGTACCCAGTGTGTGTCATATTAAAAATTGGGTTTGTTGTATGATAGAGAGAGTGCTGATATGCTATAATGCAATTGGGTATCATCACTGACAGCACCATGGGCATCAGCAGCAGGAAGTGATCTGTTGGAGTTACTTTCTGTATTGGCACACTTCAAAAGGGACTTATTTACTTAAATCATGCACATCTTAAGTAAAATTAGGTGCTATTTTATTTTGAGGTGAGTGGGCACCATTGCTGATATCTATATGGGTAGAGTTGTCAAAAAGTTGTCTGGTTGATTTATTAACCATTGTGGCTTATTATACTGATTATTATAAACCTGTGGTGGAGCAGAAGCAGGTTTTCTTTTTCTTTATACTTAGCACTGATAAGAGGAAAGTCCTACTTGTGCTAGGGTTGGTGGCCGTGGGGTACTGCTCTATAGATACAATAATATACTAGCAGGTGGGATTTTCTCTTTAGTCTTAGTCTGGTCACTTTTGAATCAAAAATGAGATTAGTGAGAGTACTTTGTAAGGACTGGTCCAGTATATGCCCAGTAATTTAATATGTATTAAAATAGACTGGAAGCAATGATATTTCAATTGTAGGACTTATATATCTGGATAAACTTAATTCTAGCATTGGTGAAGCAATAGCTTCAAATCAATTTTTGAAATGATATATATACTATGGCTGGGGGTATATTAAAAATCCATTAAAGTATAAGATTGTAGCATGATGACAGATCATTATAGAAACCTATTGTTTTTGTATAATTTGGCCAATAAAATCAACTAAAGTTGATAAAAGGATTTATTTTAGATGGTGATCAGTAAATTTATCATAGATTGATCAATAGAATCAACTAGACTAATAAAAATATTTTACTAGTATATGTGTTTATAAGATACTATATATAATATATATACAATAATGTTTATTTTTATATAAGATAGTGAGAATTTAAAAATCATATAGAAGTAGTAATTTTTTATTGTAAAATTAAGAAAAAAGTAACATTCTTAAAAATATAGCAAAAAATATTAGAAAAAAGCACTGACCTTACAAATTTTTTGGGGAAAAGTAAAAACTTCAAAAAGTTGGGAAAAAGAATCTCCTATAAAAAAGGCATCAAAAAGTATGATATAATTGAGAATTTATGAATACCCAATAAAAACTCTCTAAGGGAGGATACCCCAGTGGTAGAGTATGGACCCTCTACCACTGCCTCCCGAGTTCGATCCCGGTAATGGACTTTGGGTAGGGGATGATTTTGACTGTGTTGGCGTTGTGCACCAATGCCCCGAACCGAGATAGCGAATAGCAAAGGCAGTCCATGGAGTTCCTGGCCTATAATACGCCGCGCATGGAGGTTTTCTGGGTTTTACCCTCCTTTCCCATTTTCTTCACTTCCCTAATCGGTGCGGTATCGTCCCCAGGTCGGCCCACCTCGAATAAAACTTATAAATTTATAAAAACTCTCTAAAGTTGGCACTGTATTCTAGCCTGACTTATAGAATTTTGCTTACAAATACTAATTAGAGTTTATATTGGATTGGGTTCAAGTGTAAACTATAAATAACTTAGACTATACAGTGCTGATTATGTATATTATAAATGGTTATTATAATTTAGTTTGAAATAAAGTGTCAACATCAAAAAGGATTTATTGTGTATTCATATTTTCTCAATTTTAAAGATATCCTTGGAGTTAAAATCAAACGTAGGGTGGTTTTTAAACTTTATGTTGTTATATTGTTCAATGTGGATACAAATCGGTTAATCGGTGAGTGAAAAGTTTATGTATCAAATTAAATGGTTATTTAATGCTTAAATTAATTTGAGATGCTAAAACTCTAGATTGAAGCTATAAATTGCTAGCTCCTAATATGGCTAAATTCTATCAGGTTTATGACAAGAAACCATTACAAGCTGATTGTCCGAAATTGTGAACTGAGATAAGAAAGATTATATAATCTAATACTGAGGTTGAATCAAGCAGGGCTTGAGTTCTCAGCAGCTCTACTTCAGGCGTAGGAACAGCTGGTTAATGGTATGCGAAGTGGATGGTAATTTATTGCATCAAAAGTAAACTTATAGGTTAGAGACTTGTTAGATTATCTTATAATTTGCCCATCATGGAAGCGAGTGCACCGAATGAACTCCTAGATTGGACGCATAGAATATAATTTACGCTTTAAATAAATCGAATATGTTTTGCAAGCTAATGATACCATAGCATTCATAATTTATGCTATAATTAATTTTTTAATTAAAGTGAAACAGGAACGAAATTAATCAGTTTCAAAATCAAATCTTCAAACCGTACATGTTCTCATTCGATAATTCCTCAATTAAATCACTTCCCAACGCTTAAATAAAACCCGAAAATACCGTTAGGCCAGTAATTTCAAAGACAAAAGATTGGTATGGTATAGTAGGTTAACATTAAATCTCTCAATTCTTTATTCTAGATAAGAGGACCAGGAGACCTTACTTATGGATCTGTTAAAGACAGATATTATATCAGATACTACAATTGATCTTAGCCAATAGGCTTGAGAGGATTAAATCTCTCAATTCTAAAAGGCATAAATTTTAGTTAATAACATGAATTATTTTAAATACTAGATTTAAGTAAAGATTCATTTTTTCCATAACTTTTAAACAGTTGAATTATCAGTTATAAAAGGCGTTGATTTAATAAGTTTAAAAAGCACAAATTCAGTTTAAACTTCAACTTTTTAATTATCTCTCAAGCGATGGGAGTTGGCCTGAAACCAAGTTAAGAAAATTATAACCGAAAACTTTTCAAGCAAGCACGAGGGTTGCAAATCAATTGGTTGGCTATACTATATGGGGTCATGATTTGACAGATTGATTAGTTAAAAATAACGACTAACCTAAATAAAAATTAGGTTGACAACTATGAATGGATCTCGCCGCATACAGTTGAAGTCTCTAGCTTTTATCCAAAATGTATAAGCTGTGCTTCTCAGCCGGTAGCCAACGTATGCTACCATTTTAATTTCCTTGATAAAATTTATAAATAAGTGAGTAAAATCAGTTGAACTCAATCATGAAGTTAACTTTCTCTTGTTTAGCAGCTTCAGTGCTGTGCTACGGGATTGAAAATGGTATGTTTAAGCTTACGACGAACGATGGGCACCCGATTGACAACGACATGAGCCTCCTTACCGTTGGTCAAGATGGTCCAGCTCTTCTTCAGGACTTTCAATATATTGAAAAGATGGCCCACTTTGACCGCGAGCGCATACCCGAGCGAGTGGTTCACGCCAAGGGGTCTGGGGCGTATGGTTACTTTGAAGTGACAAAGGACATCACAAACCTTACCATTGCTAAAATTTTCTCCAGCGTCGGTAAGCGAACCCCCGTCTTCACTCGCTTCTCAACCGTGATCCAGGAGAGAGGTTCCAGTGATACAGTCCGAGATCCGCGTGGGTTTTCGGTCAAGTTTTATACTGAAGACGGAAATTGGGATCTAGTTAGCAACAACATCCCGGTGTTCTTTATTCGGGATGCGACAAAATTCCCTGATTTTGTCCACACCCAGAAGCGTAATCCCCAAACTGGACTTCCTGATGCCAATGCCTTCTGGGACTTTTTCTCGAAAAATCACGAATCTATCCACATAATCACATTCTTGTTCTCAGACTTGGCCCTCCCGGACGGTTATCCTCACATGAACGGGTTTGGCATCCACGCTTTCAAAATGGTTCAGGAGAATGGCGACTACAATTACGTCAAGTTTCACTGGATAACTGAACAGGGTATTCGCAATTTGACGGCGAAACAGGCCGCCATTTACGCGGGTACTGACAAGGACCGTGATCGTAAGCAGCTATTCAACACCATCAAGGATGGAAAATTTCCAGCATGGAAGCTGATGATTCAGGTGATGTCAAAGGAGCAGGCTATTGCGATAGGATCGGCTGCCGTCGATGCCACAAAGCTATGGGATGAGAAAGAGTTCCATCTTATGGAGGTTGGCAGACTCGTTCTCAATCGCAACCCGGAAAATTTCTTTTGCTGAAACAGAGCAGTCCGCCTTCTGCCCTAGCCGTATCGTCCGTGGTCTAGACTTCTCCGAGGATAAGCTTCTTATGGGGCGGATCTTCTCTTACGCCGACACTCAGCGGTATCGTCTCGGCACAAACCATCAACAAATCCCAGTCAACCGTCCCAATGTTACGGTTTTCAACTACCAACGCGACGGTGCCATGTCGGTTATGGGTAACTTTGGCTCAGCAAAGAACTACGACGCTGGTGATGGTCTGGCGACCCACCCCCTTCAAAGTAATGTCGCAAATTCGGTTTACTCTGGACAGATTGCCCGCTACATCAAAGAGGTCACCATCGACGATTATGCCCAGGCTGGAGAACTGTATCGGTCCTTCACCGTGCCGCAGAAGGAGCGTCTAGTAAGTGCAATCGCTGGCCATCTTAAGGATGCTCATCCTGACATTCGGGCCCTTCAGTACAAAGTGTTTACCAAGGCTGACCCCGATTATGGTATGAGGGTACAGTCTGCAACTGAGGCGATGGCTGATAAGCAGTTATAGGATAAGAAGCTTATATTGAATTTAGCATTTACCATCTTACATTTTAGACTCTATAACAATCGTTATTAATATTATGATTGATTGCTCAATTAATTTCATTATTATCTTATCAACCAACTTATAAATCATTGGTGACAAGAGACTACGACTCATCTTATTCAAATAAATATTAAATTTAAATTTTATTGAACGCGCTTACTGCGGATAAACATCTGTTTACTGCCATAGTTCGTTAAAAATAGTGACTCCTATAGTCTTTTTGATTGGTTTACCATGGCGCTACACGATAAATCACAAACGATATACTGGGCAAAGAAAACGTATACAAATGGATTTATGCTTCACAAGCGTAGTTACCCGGCGTTGCTCGGGTTTATTTATGAGCTCGCACTGACAGCCTAAGGCTGTGCAGCACTACGCTTGAGCTACTCGGACTAACAGCTTCGCTGCTGCTCTCATGGCAGGTGAGCTGGTTGTCCTAGATCTATTTACTATCTATAAAAATTTACTTAAAACTCTAACACTGATTATGTTTAGTCTCGGGTGAGCAATTTGGTGAATTATTAGATAAATTCGCCAATTCTCACCCACTCGCCCAAATTAGATTGAGCCTATCAGACTTGAAGGTTTCAGATGTCAGTCAGTCAGTAATTTTTTTATTAAGAATATATTAATGATTAAAAATGTAAGGTTGGGCTCACCACGCTTTATCCAGTAGTTTGAGAATTTCTTGGAAAAAATCGAATTACTACTGCCACAACTTTACTATGACTGCACATAGCAAGGTTTTTACCCATCGCACGCTATCTTTAATTTGTATAAAATGAAATTAGAATGCCACCCTCATGACCAAATGATAACAAAGCGATTATCATACCTTTACTAATCATCCTTAAAAGTTCTCTCTTTTTTAAAAGAGTTAACTGATATATAACTTAAGAATTGCTCTATCAAACGCTTCTCCTGATATCCATTATTATACAATTTTCTTTACCCTACTAATTTGCTTTTAAGTCTTTAGTATATATAAAAATCAGGCATAAAATCTGCTTGCCATCTCCATAAAGGTATAGTTTTTATGTTTTGACTTTTATTTTATGCTAACTTATATTTATTTTCATGTATACAGACAAGTAATTAATCAAACCTTCCCCAAATATCAGCCAATAATTGATATTGTGCTGAGTTTAGATCAGGTATATATATAAAAGTTCCCTGATTTTTTTAAAAATTGGCAAATCTACAAAGACCACATCAAGTGGTAATCCTATCAAGAACAAGCTAGAATCTCCTTATGGAATTCTGGTAAAAACCATACTCTTATCATTTATAAGTTTGTATATATGCTAATCATTAAAATAATATGACCACATACCAAATTATAAATTTTTAGATGGCTGCAATATATAAGAGATAACTATAAAGCCAGCAACAAATAATAGTTTTATAGATTAACCAATTTACTGTTTATAGTGGCAATCTAATAGTATAGAACTAATAGCCCTTTTGATATATGATAAGTGGCAGATATATGCATAGCATTTGTTTCATATTGCCACTTTAATCATAAAAGAAATTTTATTATATCTGGACTTAGAATTACAACACTTTAAGTATCTTTTTAACCAAACAAGAACCTGTTGAGATAATGACACAATTCAGGAGCTTTCCACAATAACAAGTTTAATAAAAAATACCTAGTCACCTAATTTTTATATTAGTATTCCCTTATTTAAATAAAGTTCTGATAGTTTAACCATCCTGCATTGATCATCTATTGATATATGCAGAACATATATTCTGATAGTGTGTTCAAAATATCAGAAATTCTTGACATCAAAACTGAGATCTATGTAGAGATTACTTCAGTCAAAATTATTAAAGAGATTTGACAATTGCTCTTTATTCAAAGTAAAAGGCTAATTTGATCCTTTTGTAGCATATTTTAGCAAATTTTAGTTCTAATTCAAAGGTAAACTCTATATACTAACTAAGTTGCCACAGTTAGACCAAACCTTGCCTACATTTTAGGCAAGACTGGAACCCTTACTGTCAATTGTAAAGAATTAAACTGAGATAAGGTGCTTGGAGCATATTGGATGAAATTAATTTATAAATACTGTCTAAATCTACCAAATTTTATCTAACTGATGTTGCAACACTTTTATTCTTCAGCAAAAATTATATGGTGCATGTTAATGATTATTTTACGAGTTATTTAGCCCTATTCATGTTTGGAAGAAAGTGTGCTAGGAGAAATCTAAACTCTGAATGTGGGTGCTTCAGCATCCACAACAGTAGGCACAGACTACCCAGCTACACCTCTTTAGAGTCGAGTGGGGGAGATTAAGAAAGGACTTTGTCATAGTGAAGTTGTAGTTTCCAATGGTTGATATTATACTAACACCAAGGGGTTATGCTATCCTTGAGGAATCAAACGTGACCCTTTAGCATTATGCACTTTTGGATTCATAAAACTTGCAGACTTTGATATAAATTTTGGCAAAATTAATAACAAAACAGATCTTTAAGTAATATGGGTTTTATTAAAATAAATTTTAAAGTAATAACCTAACATCTTACCTTAGGAAGGGTGTCAGGTTTTAAGCTTTATTGTGGGAAGGGAGGCCACCAAGCTGAAATGCAATAATGAGGAACAATTTCTTATTTATATTTATTAACTAAAGATTTTAATCCCCAATATTGCCTCAAAAGCATCAGTTGATGATTCCAAGCCATTCTTGGGCCATTTTCTCATATTCTGAATTTCTGAATTTGCCTTCTCAAGTTTGAAAATGGAGTGTTGGGTTCAATCCCCATTTTGGCCTCTCTGTTTTGCCTTTTAGCTTTGTTTTGGCTTACTAAGTAAGTGTCATGGAATCTGATGATTAAAGTAAGACTAAGCTTCCAATCTGGGTGTGTAACAACCCAGTGGAAAGCCAGAATGCCAAGGGCAAAGCAGTTCTGAGCAGTTGTAGGAGGGATCCCCTATTATTCTGGTGAGGGAAATAGAAGTTGATAAGCATACCAAAGGCCCCCATAACAAACCAAATGGCTGAAATGGGGGCAACCATGGGTCTTGCTGGGGCATCCCCCAGGGTGGGAGAGGCAAGGAGGACAACCAATCCTCCTGGTTTTGCAGTTGTTGACCTTTGGCCTCATTTTCCCAACCATTTTGGACTGATTCATCATAGTAAAAATTCTGAAAATCATAGAAATTTTCAAAATTTTCAAAATGATGATTGCCTCACAATTGAATAAAATCAAATTGCTCTGATCATTGGGAGGCTTTGGACCTCATCTTGTGTCCATTGAGAGGTTTCAGGTTGGATAGTGAGGTTGGGTACATCACTAGTGTGGCTGATCAATTTTTAAATGATTTGGGCTGGATTGGCCCTCAGCAGAATAGCCCGGATGGTTTGGTGCCTGGTTCCCACCTTGCAGTTGTGTGAACGGCAAGTCCTCTCCTCCAAACGGGGAATTTTGATCAGTGGAGACAGCCTCACTCTTCCTGAATTGTGCTGAACCACTAGCAGATCAGTGAGGCAGATTAGGTTAAATTCTCTGATTATTTTATGAAGTGGGAGATGGACCCAAAGCTGGTCTGCTGGGTGCCAAATGGTAAACAGGTCATTGCAAATAGTTTGGAAGATCTGAGAACTCTTCCAAAGTGGTGTATTGATATAATAGGATTAAGGCGAATTTCTGGATCGTGATCGCCATTTGGTGATCCACCAAATTGATGTCTTGGAAGGCCCATTCGATGACCATTGGCCCTAGGGTGCAGATTGCTGCATACTTTTCTGGGTTAAGTAAAAGAATCATGAAGAAAGTGGCAGAGCTTGTAGAATAGGCTTTGGAGGGAGTAGTTTTTATTAAAACTTAAAGGTGAAAATGGACCAACAACTGCTCCTTACAGAGGCAGTTGCCTTATATATGTAAAGTGGGGAAAAGGGGGCCATGGGTACATTTTTCATGGGCAGCGATAACTGATGTACTCAGGGTACTCATCCTGGGTTCAGGGCTTCATCATCTGGCTTACACAAAGGTCGCAAAAGCTCTGGCAACATAATCATTGGATCTGCCAGGGAGGGACCCTCACCAATCCAAACATAAGCGGATTAACTCAGATTGAATAGTGGCCAGATTGTGTTCCACTAGGGTCAATTCTGAGGAATTTTTAAAAGATTTTTCAAAATTTCCCAAAATCAAATTTCCAACTTGGATTGGCTTTCCTGGACCCATAATTTCAGATTCCATTTCCTAGATCCAGTTCTGACTTGGGAGCCCTTTCCTGAGTTTTGAGGCCCATTTTCTTCTTTCTAAAGGACATAAATTATGGCGGAGTGGGGCTCAGTGGGAGGGGAAGCTGCAGTTGAAGGTTTCTGGCCTGTATTAGCTCATTACAGACCTCTTTTATCCTTTCAATCAGAGCAGAAGCAGCCAACTGGGGTACTGTGGTGGGGATTTTTGGTGCCAATGCAGTGACCCAACTTTCATCCACTACATGACCCAAGTCCCCCAGTTAAGCCAAGGGCTCCACAGGGGAATTAGGTCCCTTCTTCTTCCTAAAAGGGAGCTTTACCGGATCTAGCCCAAGAGGTTGGGTCTCTAGACTTACAGTAAGTTATCCCCAATCAGGTTGACTTCTAGTTGAATTTCTTGTGTTGGATCTTCAGGTTTCAGTGAGCTCGCTGGTACATTTTACAGCTATATTCAACAAATATTTTACAGGAGAGTAAGTTTCTTGACTGCGGGATTTTTGCTTTATAGGGATTCAAAGGACCACATATGTCAAACTAATAAAAACTTTAACTAAAAAATGATGATTTCTATAGGTTTTTTATTAGTTGCAATAAGGGGAGTAAGAAGTGAACCCTTTTAATAAGTCAATGCTAGTATATAAATATTGAGGTTCAAAGTTTAATTGCTTAGTAACTTCCAAATATGAAAATATTGGGATTTGAACTATTGGATTGGTCAAGACTCGCCTCAATTCAATGTGAGGACAGATGGGGAAGTGACAACCAAGAAGATGAACCCATGATGAAGGGATTTTATATATTTAGTTTAATAAGAAGGTGGTAAAATATTTTCACCTTGCTGGACCCCTTCCAACCCTATAAAAGGGGCCGGTCTTTGCAGTGTAGCTTGATCAATATTAGTTGTAAAATAGGGAGGGACCTCAGAATGGCTCCCTTGGTTCCGCCAATGATTCAGAAAATCCCTGCTACCCATACTTAAGCTTTTTTCCCGTATTATTGTTATTAAAAGTAATGCCCCAATTCAAAGGGTTCCTCTGAGAATTGACCAGGGTCTTTTAGCTGATGTCATTTAAATTGAACCTGAATCACTCTTAATACAACATTGGACTTGTGATTGTCTGACATCTTGTTAGGGACAGGCAATGGGAACCATGGTAGCAAGCTTCTTGTGATTTCTAAAGTCTACACAAATTTTTTTATTTTTAATTATGAATCTGAAGATTTTGACACTTGAATGGGTTTAAAATGAGGGGTGGATGGAAAAAAGGTATAGGACAAACAGGGAAGGGTGGTGGCCGCCCATCTCTTTTCCATGGTATGCCCTAGCTCTGAGATTTGGGTAAGGGGCAAGGCCTTAAGATTTAACTCTTTTTGGTCTCAAAGGGATGTAAACCCCTTTCCAGCATGATAGCTGGAGCCAAGGGCCTTACAATTCAGTTCTGTTGGATAACCTAGTCAACCTCATTATACATATAGAAACGTACATAGTCCCCATTAAAAATATAGAACTTAACCTTAGATTTAAGCGCCACCAATGCTACCCTAAGTTTTATAATCTTCAACCTAAACTAATCTTGAATATGATGAAAAACAGAGCTCTATGATTAAGAAAGATATAAATAAGAAAACCTTATAACATTCAAAAGAATAGCCCAAACTTAAGAAAAGTATCAAGATCAAATATCTTTTTAATAAAGCTTATTATTGGGATTCTCCCTATACAAGGTGGAGGCCTTGTCCTGAGAAAATTATCATCTGACAACAATATTTGGGACTTAGTTATTGAGATGCCCAAATGTTATCAAAAGACATGAATAAAGGTTCTCTTCACCTCACCAGTTTAGATTCAATTTGAGCAACCAATCAAATTACAAATTTGATTTTGAAGCATACAATTCTATTTAAAATTTAATTTATTCAATACCAATCGCTTTTAGATCCGCCACTTCAACTAACAAAGATCCTGACATTTGAAGATCTCATGAATTAACACCTCATTTAATAATAACCATGTACGCTGAGTACCTCCCTTTCTGCCATACATTACAATGTAACTCCTTTCTTGCCTCAATTGATTCTTTATCAAAGTCAATCTAAATAATTCCATTATCCTAATCAGCTGTTTCTATGAAAATAATACCAGAAGATCCAGAAGCTCAGCTGGCCTTACAAGATAATGGTTAAGTTACTTGGGAATCACAAATCTCTCCTTTCATTTCCCAATAATCCTAATAGCCCTATTGTTGTAAAGTACTATAAATATTACTGAATTATTTTTAAATAAAGCACTTTTTCCTCTGAAATTATTTTTATCTTATGTTTTTTGAAGTACTTATTTTTATTCAAAATGGAGAAAGTCTCATCCAGCGCTGTGAACTTTGAAGCCCTGCCTTCAATTTCTTGAGCTGCCAGTGATCTCCCCCAGGCCAGCTGACACTTAAACACAAAAATGAAGAACCATAATAGAAATTATCATGGAGTAACATAACAATCCTAAATTTCATCGCCCAAAATATTTTACTGCTATCCACTTGTACTTTAAAAACTTAGAGATTATAATAATGTACTTTTTACTGCAATATAATACCATGTTGACAATTCTCCATAGTTCTAAAGCCTAATGATCCGGTCCAACCTATGCATTTTAGGACAAAAAATGATTGTTTCCATACCCCAAAGTATTTTCTTTAATAATACTACCATTGCTTACCAGACCAGAAGTATCCTTGCAGCAAAAAATATTGAAGGGCACTGGCATGTCAGTATCCTTAGGTGTACTTTGAAAATCAAGCTATACTTCAGCAAGAGTTGTATTGGGCTTATTGGGCCCACACGGTTATGGTGTGAGGAGACAAACCAAAGAATTGTTACTTACCACATGAAAGCCTTTCATACCACTGGACCTTATTTGGCTAATCCTTTAAAATCATATTGGAGACCAGTTCTTATACACACATTACACCCAATAATCTTAGGATAACATAGGTTACAAAGATATGTTAAAACAATTTTTTAATATATGGGGCACCTGTCAGGATTGTGATCCTAAGAAATCTCTCAGTCAACCTTGATTAAGAGTAGAAATTATAAAACAACTTTTTGATTTATTTGACTCAATTTATTTGACTTATTTAAATCAGTTTAACTAGCTTTATTATTTTCAATTTACTCATCTTGATATCATGGATTGCCTGGAGCATCTTGAGAGCTATTAAATATAAAAATTTGATAGGATCAGTAATCAACTTCTCAATGTTTTTTTAGGTTTTTTCTTTTGTCTTGGATAAAAGTATAAATAACATAGCTAGCTGAAAGAAATCTTATGCTAGCATTAATTATTCTAATTCTAGTGTTCTAATTAACTATGATCCTATAGTACTTAGTACTTCCAGTGAAGTTTTTCTTTCTTAGCGTTTTGGTGGATAATGTACTCCAAACAATTTAGGCCACGTGCCACATCCTAATCATTATACCATGTTCAGTTTTACATTGAATAATTTGCCATGAATATAACCCTCCACAAATCAGAGAATATTTCTTCAATTATGCATCAGTTTCACCCTTTATCTTATTAGCATATTATGTTTTACATATTTTTAATATGATCAGAACCTAGATTGAACAATAATCAATTTTTGCACATTTTTAAAGTTTTTCATGGTAGAAGTATCAGTGACCACTAACTCAATAGAGATTAATTATAATTTACAGATCCATATCTTCATGAAGGTCATCCCTAGATAGGTGCTAACATTATGCTAGCTTCTTTACTGGGTTGGTCTATTTAGGACATTTTAGGTATATCTATGGTCAATACACCCAATATGCTGATAACAGTTACCATAATAGTTATAAAGTGATTTTAAAATGCCTTATTACTTAACATATAATAACAACTACTCAGAAAACATTTCTGTAAAAACCCTGATGGATCCAATCATACCTTCAAATTCACACTGTAGTTTTATATCAAGTAATGGGAATGCGACCCACAAAAGTTGAACTTCAAGATATAATTAATGTACTATCTTATGAAGGATCAGAGTTTGAATAAGAAGGGAAGAAGTATATATCAGATATAAGAAGGGTGCATCATGTGGCTAAGAAATCAATGGACAATTAAACCCAATAGTTCATTGAGACAAAAATGAAGGACACTAATTTGTGAAAAAATACCCACTTTTTTTGTAAGAATTCTTTATCATATCTGTAAAGTAAACAATACACATGAGTATCTCTAGCAATTGTATGAGTTTCAACAAGGAACTAATATAATCAGGATCTTCTGTAACAGGTTCACAATTTTAAAGCAACTACTAATCTTGATGTTACAGAATCATAATTATTGATACAGAAAATACTGGTGCCAAAGTATAAGAAAATTTTGGTTATTTTCGAAATCAAATACTTATGATAATTTAGCAAAGTATTTGTGCTTGTGATGTAGTAAGCTTGAACAACTGCCCAAGAGAGAGCATCTCATAGAGAACTCTTAAAAAGACCAAGAATTTTATATTCATGTTACAACAGCACAAGGAGCCTTACCACAGAACTATTCTGAAGGAGAATAAGAAGATTTCTAACATAACTTTGAGGAAAAATGCAAATGTATAGGATTGAGGATATTTATACTGTGTAGAAAATGGGCATTTAGTCATTTGTTCATTAAGATTCCACAATATCATCCCATTTTATTAGGGGACCAACATCTACAGCACTACCAAGTATTTAAAGAGACATTGAAATCTCATTTCAACCTTACACTACTCTTTTTGTAGATCTATCCAACAAAGAACATGCTGCAACAAACTGGGCCTAACATTACATGTGAGCTATGGCCAATTTTTAAGATTATGGTTTATTCAAGTCATTAAAGGGTGTCTCCTCAAATAAGAAAAATCAATCTGACAGATGTGACTTTTTAAATGTTCATTTAGCTGACTATCCCTTCAAGGTCAATAATGGGAGTTTCAGGTTCAGTCAAAGTATTTTCAGTAATGAAAAATTACATTTCCTGTTGTACTAGGTTTTTGTTGAATAAGAAGCACATTGTAACATCATTTGGATAATAATACTGTTGTTTTCAATAAGTAAGAGTTTCAGGTTCAAAAAAATTGTAGGAAAATTTAAAGTTAGTTATTTGCCCCTAGCTACGTTCTATTGAGAAAGATTTAATCAACAATAAGTTTTAAACAACTTAAATAAGGGGCTACAAGATTATTAAGAAGTATCTGATGGGATGAACTGTAGGACATTACCATCAAGCCTGGACTTTAATTTGAAATTGACCAAATTCTAGGGAAGAGACCTAGTAAGGGAAAATGTTTTCCCTACAAATAACCAACAAGGAGCTCACTGAAAAAGTAACTCAAGGAAAAGTTAGAATTTTGATACATACAAAGGTCAAAGTTGCCTTTCTTATTCCAGTTTTCTTTTTCAAGAAAAGGGATGGAGGACTCAGATCTTTTGTTGACTACTCTACTTAAACTTTATTGCAATAAAACAGATACCTTGCCCCATTAGTTAAGAATTAATCTACAGTCTTACAAGGGCTCAGATTTTTATAATGTTGGACTTGAGAAATGCATAGAATCAAGTCAAAATTGCAGAGGGACATAAGTTCAAGACATCTGTCAGGACTCCTTTTATACTTTATGAATACTTAGTAATGCTTTTTGGGATATGTAACGGCCCAGTATCCTTTCAAGCTTTTATGACAGAATTCCTGTTCCCAATGCTATACAACTGTGTAGTTTCTTACTTGGATAACTTAATTGTATACTCAACGAACATTGAGCTCATGTAAACATGTGAAAGTAGTTTTAAGGAGATTATGAAATAATTATCTATAATATAAGCTTAAAAATGTAGTTTTTTTAAAGGGGCTTTTCTTTGTATACAATTAAGGATAGCGTTTAGCTATTTTGCCTTGCAAGGTAACTGAAGTAACAGATTGGCATTGACCTACCACAAAAAAGTCGTGCACTTTTTTGGCAGAAATTTTCTGCAGAAAGTTTACCCAAGATTCATCAGCATTTGCGCTTCCTCTAACAGAACTCAATTCTGATTCAGTACCATTCATATGGATGGAGAGAGCTTAAAAAGTCATTTAAATCATTAAAAAGAAAAACTTACTACAACTTCTTTTCCTATCAGACCAGATCCAAACAAACAAGTTCTTGGAGACTGGCGCATCAAACATTGTTTTTGGCGTCGCCCTGCTTTATGAGAAAGAAGTTTAAAGAGCCCAGCCTTGGCCTACTTTTACCAAAAGATGCTGAACGTGGAGAGAAACTACAAGGCTATAATAAAGAACTTTTATTTGTTGTCAAGGCAATGTAACACTTGAGACAATACTTGACGTTACTAGCCATCCTGCGATTATTAGATTAATCACAAATATCTTTATACTAACCAAAAGCCATAAGATCAGCCAGTAACACGCACTAGGCTTTTATTTAGCCAAATATTATTTTTACATTGACTATAAAGTGCGTTGCACACCAATGCCCTGAATTGAGACAGCTAATAGTAAAGCAGTAATGGAACTTCTGGTCTATCAGAACGCTGTTCATGGAGGTATACCAGAATTTGTCATCCTCCCCCATTGATTTTAATTTCCCATTTACCAATTCAGTCAGTGCGGTATGATCTCCAGGTGGCCCACCTAAAAAATATAATACATTGATTATAAATGAGAAAGATTTAATAAAGTTCTGTATGCACTTAGCAGAAGAAAAGATTATGTTGAAAATGGATCTGGAAATTGGATTAGAGCACCAGACCTGTGATTAAACCAAATCAAACTTGTTATCATTCTTAGTCGCACAATTTTCTGAGACTCTTTTGGAAGCCCAAGTAAAGGTAGCACAAAGGAAGGACCCTAGGTACCAAGAAATGGTGAAAGGAGATTATATTACATGATTTTCTCATAAGTTTGGTGACCAAAGGCCAAACAATATACATGCAACGTGCTCTATGGGTCTCTGATGGGAAAACTCAATTAAAAGTAATCAAATGCTATCATGATACTCTAGCTGCAGGGCATGAGGGTTTAAAAAGATTATTAAACGTATTTAAGCTCATTATTGGTGGTCTGCGATGACATAGATTAAGTAAGACTACATAAAGGCTTTCCAGAAATGCTAAAGGAATAAGATAATACTCTGAAACCTTTATGAAACTTCACCTGTTGTCTATTCCAGTTAATCCAAGGAAAAGCATATCTATGGATTTCATAACTGGACTACCTCTAAGTGATGGATACAATACAATATAGGTAGTAATTGATAGGTTAACCAAGAAAACAAGGTTCACGCCATGTACTTAGGTGCCTTCAGCAGAGTAAACAGCTAATTTATTTAGTAGAAACATCTACCATCACCATGGATGTTCTACAGATATAATTTTTCATAAAGGGTCTTAATTTACGTCTAAATTCTGGAAAGGATTTGATGACCTGTTGGGATAAGATTTAAGCTATCAACTTCCTTTCATCCACAGATGGATGGAAAAATGAAATCAACTGGATATTAGAGCAGTATCTCCATTCCTATGTAAATTCCAGACAAGACAATTTAGCAAGACTTCTTCCTATAGCTAACTTAGTTATAACGGTTCATACCATGCTTCAATCAAGGTTTCTCATTCCTGGCAAACCATGGGTATGAACTAAAATGATTTTAAGCTCCAATCAAAACATCACAGTACCAATATCCAAAGACTACGTAAAAAAATCTAATATCTGAGATTTTAAATCAAAAAATTAGCCATAACAATTAATAATATATGGAACAAACTGATAAAAAGCATCCATATTTCCTGGACATAGAAAAAACGTATGCTTACTTGAACACCAAGGATCTTATAGTCAAATGGTTTCTAAGATGCTAGATCTCAGAGAAACTTGGCCTTTGTAGGCCTGAAGAAATTATTAATGATATCTACCAATTACAATTGCCTTTAGGATCAACAACACGCAACTCTTTTTTCCATATTTCATTTCTAACTCCTCAGAAAATACCTATTCCTTTCCATCAATAAAGAATGTAAAGACCTTTACCAGTAATTTTGGATCATTTATAAGAATATGCAATGGAAATAATTATTTTAATAAATTATCAGATGAAAAAGACACTTTCTACCCAAGTAGAAAATGATATCATATAAAAAAGTACATGTGAGTTAAGAGCTAATCTAAAGAAATTGCAGAATTTAGTTAAAAGTTTACAAGCAAAAGATCCTTTGAGGAGTGAGATAGTGTCATGATTGTATTCCCGAGAAATCTCTCAGTCAACTTCAAGTGTGCGCTGATAATTTAAATTTTAGTTTAAGATTAAAGTAGATTCAACTGACTAGATTTAATTGATTAAATTCAATAAATTATACTATTATGGTTTCTCTAATCAGTGCTCTTTTATTATAATTTATTGCCTGAAGCTCTTTTGAGTTCAATATATTCGCAAAAATTAAGATTTCTTGCTTAGATAACTTTTCAAATTAAGTTGAGGTTATTAATCCTTTTTATTTCATATAATGTATTGAAAAAATGGCTAGCTGAGAGAAATATAAAGCTATATAAAGTATTTTATTTATAACGTTCTTATTCAAACTATTTTTTTATTAAGTTTAGTACTTCTGGTACAATTATTCTTTTCTAATATTTTGGAGAAAAGTGGACTGTGAACAAAACATGTTCAGTTGTCACCTCCCATCAAAATTGTAAGTGAATTTTATATTAAGAAATATGCCAAGCGGAAAAGCCTCTAGGTCAGAGAACATTCCTTCTCTTATGCACCACTATGAACTCTATATTATATTAGAAATTATTGCTATATATTTTCTTTATTTTCTCATAAAATACCTAGGAAAATATCACTTATTGCACATTCTTTACAGATTCTCATGGTAGAAGCACAAGTGGCTACCAAACCAATAGTTCTTTATAAAGTCTTTTCTGATCCATATTATCATGAAGTTATCCTTATCTGGGTGCCTTACACCATTATAAAACTGGCTATGTCCAAGTGCTTGACTATTCGTGGAGATTGTAGGAGAAGATAAAATACTTTTACATTAGCTTTATCATAGTTACTTTAATATAAAGGTTATTTAATCCCTAAAGGATTTTTGGAATCAAGCAATATGTGCAACTGATCAATGTTATATGTATACTAATAAAATAGTGGAACCAAAAACTTTAATATGACAAAGATTATGAGTTTCAAATGTAACTACTCAAAAAAACTAACTCTGAAACATATTTAAGGAAAATTTAATGCACTATCCTATATGATAGAGCCTAGAAGGGCAATTTAGATGAACTATTTAAGCAGGCTGAGTACTTAACTGTAAATCCTGAAGAGCACTCCCTGAGCCTCAAATGGGAGTGTCTCCCTTCAGAACTGTTGTAATCAGGTCAGGGTGTAAGCTCTCTGGTGCTGATTTGCCCCATATTAAACAATTAAGCAGGAGAAGTGTTATCTTTTTTTAGCACTAGGTGGTCCCAAACTAAAGGGGGATACAATGATTTTTATTTAATCACGCCTGAGCTCCTAAGAGCTTGAGGCAAATGCAGGTTAAGTGGAGGTGTCAAGAAAGGGTGGAGGAAAGCTTTTACAGAGCCAGGTGTCCACTTGAACTGACCTATTGGCCCATGGCGACATAGTAAATACTCTCAGAGCCATCTCAAAATGAACCTGAAAGTGGGCGATCATATGAGGCAGCGTCAATAGAGTGGAGTCAAAAGCGGCGCGAAGATATGAATTATGAATAGTCCATATCACTACACCAAATGCCAGGACCCTTAACAATTGGGAGTAATTGGGAAGTGAGAGGTTAAACATTAAGTCCTGAACAGGATGCGCTACCCAGGGTTCTGCTCGCAGGAGTTTGTGGACCTTGATCCAGAAGGGGCTATGAGGGGGCAAGTAAAGAAGCGGTGGAGGTGGGTGTATGTCAGCTCTGCACATCGTGGGCAACCCTTGTTCTGGAAGGTGTGACCAGTTCAATCCCCTGTCCTGTATGAGCAGTGTAGAACACGCCACAGTGTATTTGACACTTTTTCTGAGAGAACAGGATGGGTAACTTCCTTCCAGAGCGCCTTGAGATCACATTTCACAGCGGGGGGTAAAAGTTCAAGGAGACGAGGCTGCATTGGGGGTATGTCCAAAGGGTGGAGGTGGGAGATAACAATCCTCCCATTGTGGACCAGAGTGTGATGCCAGAGACTGATCCCAGGGCCACTCCTTTTATAAGGAAAGGCGTGGTACACCCATACTCCTGCCCTCTTAAGTGCAAGGAGAGCCTGATTCCAGTAAAAACTTGATGAAGGTTTGAGGCGGTGGCCTGGATGGTTTGTTAGCCACTCTCCCACAGCTGTTGGTGAGGTTCGTGGGAGCCCTAGAGAGACCGCTAAACCCTGGCGTAAGGATGGAGCCCATTGTGGCATTGGAGCCAAAACCCAGCAAAGGATGAGCTTAAGGAACCCCATCAGTATTGAAGTGGCATGAGACCTAGTGTCCAAAAGACCTAGGCCCCCCTCATTGTGGGGTTGGGATATTGCGGTCAGAGCTATGGGTGGGTGGTTGGATCCCCATATCCAACAACGAAGTATCACATTCAACCTCTTGTAGAAGCTGTCCGTAAAGGGGCAGACATGAGCGAGAAAACATAGCTTTGATAGAAGAAAAACATTCGCCATCAGGGCGCGTCCCTGGGGGCGATACGCTGGAAGCTCCAGTTTGCTACACAAGAGTTTATTGCATTAAGCAAGCAGTCCTCATTATCCTTGATTGCAACCCCTTGTGGTGTGGTGAGGACACCTAGATGCTGATTGGTGTACTGGGTAGTTCCAAACCAAAAGGAGGAGGAAAAGATGGGGTACCAACTTGCACTATAACAGTTTTAGAAGTATAAACTTTTGCATTGGACGCCTTGGAGTAACAATCCAGGGCCTCCATGGCCAGGTCTAGGTCCTTCTTACATCCAACTTCCACTGCTGTGTCATCAGCAAAGGCCATGGTGCGGGTGGGGGTTTCCCAGGAACCTGAATACCCACCAGTAGTTCCTTGAGTAGGGCCAGAAGAGGATCCAAAGCTATGTTGAACAAGATTAGGCTCAGTGTATCCCCTTGCAGGAGACCCTGTTCAACCATAATTGTTGCTATAAAGCCTGTTGAGGAAAGTACCTTAGTGTGAAGCTGGGCGTAAAGCGCTGATAGCCATGTCCCAGCTTGTGGTGGGATGTGGAGGCGGGTTAGGGAGGCGTCCAGATACTTCCAATTTACTCGATCATATGCTTTTCCATATCCATAAGCGTTTATAAAACCATGTGTTGAGACGAGGTAGCTGACATGGTTGCCAGAAGCTCTTTTTGTAATTGTTCCAAAGTGATCTCCCTGGGATAAAGCCTTTTTGAGCTGGGTTGAGGCGTGGTGCTGCCCACTTAGTCATGCGGTTTGCTAGAAGCTTAGTAAATAGTTTGTGGTCCATGTTCAGTAGAAATATTTGTCACCAATTTGCAAGGTCTTCTCGGCTCGCTTTCTTATGGATAAGGGTCATAATTGGTCCTCTTGAGTCAGGAAGTACTCCCCTCTTCTGACAAGAGGGGCTGGAGGGCCTTTGTAACTGTGACGGGATCCACTAGATACACCTCAAATGGGATACCATCTGGGCCTGGGGCCTTCAGGCGTGGGCTGTGGGTTATAATGTCCATGACTTCTTGCGGTGTAATTGGTGCAAAAAGTTCTTCATCCTCTGAGAAATTAACTATTGGTTCCAGAGCCCCTTCAATGAATTCCTAAAATCTACTGGGCTTACCCAGGAAGCCTTGAAGAGGGCTGAATAATAACGATGGATCTCGCTGGTGATCTCCTCCTTGTTTGTGGAGACAGTGGTCCCCACCCTCAGGGTTGCAATCTCTCTGATCCTTTGAGCGGGCTTTCTGCTTCTGGTAAAATAAACGGGTGGGCTGTTCCCACTGGATGTAGTAACATGACGATGTGTAGTTTGCTGCATGTTCTTCTTTCTCAGCAAGTTCCTGTTGGTATGTCTCGTGGGCCAATTTTCAAGCCTCCAACCATTAAGAGGAAGGCACTGGTCGGCAATTCCTTTCAAGGTGTCTTTTCTAGCTTCAGCACGTCTGACTTTAGCCTGGGCCGCTGTCATTCGAGCCTTAGCAAAATTGTAGGCTACCTTTAGGATCCTTGTTTTTTATCAGTCCATTTTTCTTGTATAGTTCACAAATGAGGTGAGGCCAGGTGCTCTGGCTCACAAATGGCTGCATTTATCTTCTCTCTTGCAAACTGGTTGTTCAAGAGCCCTGAGAAATCCTTGACCAAAATCTTCTTGATGGTCTGAAGATTGTTGTCAGGATCACCGTGAGGGATCTATGATCACTTATAGTGTTATCTCAGGTTATGGGAGAGGAAACTTGACCAACCAGCAAGGGGCCCACTAGGGCCATATCAATCCATGAAGCTGATGTGAATCTCTGACCTGCACCTTGGATCCGAGACATACAGCCAAGGCCAGATGCTGAGGGGGGAGGGCATCCATGAAACCACTTGACTTGAGGAAATTTTGAAGCTAAGCTGTACCTCATCTGTCTTGTGTGGCAGGAGGAAAGGTGTCACGCACCCGACTTAATATTGTGTTGAAATCCCCCATCAGCACTGTATTGCCTGGGAGTTGTAGTAGAGCAAGTTCTTCCAAAAGACGGTCCTGATCTTGACCTGCATTTGGGCAGGTATATGCTTGCAACAAAGAAGGAGAACTCAGGGGTTAATAATTTAGCCATTATAAGGCGTCATCAAGGTGTTTTTAAAATTGGTGGGTTTTCACCTGGGGGTAGAGGATAATAAGGGCCACATAGTGTGTCCAACAGGAGTCACCTCCAAATTGGTCATTCCATGCTATAAAATCAGAGGGGGGGGACATGGGGCTCCTAGATGGCTGCAATATCCATGTGAGTTGACCTGAAGTTGTGGAGGAGGCAGGCTCTCCACTTGTAATCCTGAAGCCCATTAGAGTTTATGGAAGCAGGGTCAGGGTGCCCCTTTGGGGCCTCATAGCTGTCCACCACCATATCCTGGGGGATTACCGGATCTTCCACCTGCATCCATAAGGCTGCTCATCTTTAGTCCTTGAGATTGACTCTTTGCAGCAATCTGTGCTGATCAACAAGGAGGAGGATTATCTTATGTTGATGGGACTGAGGAGCCTGTAAGCCAGCCCAAGATACTTCCCCCGCTGCTTTGCACAGGAGTATCTTGAGGGTGCTCCATAGACTCCTGCAGGAGAAGTGTTATCTCAACTGCTGAAATAAAGTATAAAAAGCGGGTTTCGACCACTAAATAAGAAATTATCACTTAGAAGCTATATTAAAAGTTGAGTTTTTATCATTTTTTATTATGTGGCGTCAAGGGGATTAAAAGTGAACCCTCTTCCAATCTCATTGCTTAGTATTAAATTGATATGGGTCTCTAAGTGTAATAGGCATCGAATTTATTATTAGCTTTGAGACTAAATAGAAAACATGGTCATTTGATCTATCAAAGCTCTCAAATCTCAGCTCACTTTACCAGAATGGCTGATTGAGGGTTTCAAGTAGCTATGACATGCCCATGAGGTAAAGATTTTATATATTGGAGCCAATAACCTTGAGAAAAAAGTTGCACCTTGTGAGGCCCCCTCCAAGACTATAAAAGGGGGTGTTTGCAGCGAATGTGCTGGAATTATTCTAGAAGTGGGCTGGGAACCTCAAATGGACTCCCCAGATTTTGGCGCATTTTTGGTAAAATATGCTTACCCAAATTCATACTATTTGCCCTTGATGTATTAGTAAAAGGGTTACTTTCAAATTGAGGGGTTCCACCGGGAATTATCCATGGTCTTTTGGCCGATTTTATCTGCATTAGAAATTGAAACATTATCATTATCATCTGGGAGAGGAAAATTTCTGACAAGCACCAAGTTGGAGCTGGTGCGGGGTTGTACTTCCCCACTACTAAAACTATTTTCCCCCAAAACATTCTTTTATGGTAAGTGGACAGGCAATTGTTCAACATTACCCCCTTCAAGAATGTTGGGGGGAAGAATAGGGGCATAGGAATTGTCCGCGTACTCTGTTTATGATAATACCTGAAGCCAAAGATTTAATATAGAAATTCTCCCCCTCTCTTATAAGTGACAGTGAAGGGATCCTCTTAAATAGATCAAAGCTTGTTGCTTCTAGGTGTGATGCGGTTAGGTAATACAGAACCAGGTTAGACACTATAAATGTGGGTAGGGGAGCCCATAACCCGTTGGCAGATTGTCCCTCTTTTGTAACCATTTTAGCTAAGCTCACCATAGCCTCAGATTGAAGCTAAATGATACATTGAGCTAAGCTTCTCATGGCTTTCTCAGGTTCCTCAACTTTAGAGGAGAAACATCTTTAGCTAAAAAGTCAGGTATCCCTGGTTCCCACCCATACAGAACATGGATTGGGGACATTTTCAGGATCCAATGATAACTAATCTGGTATGCCATAAGAGCACTGGGTAGGAATTGATCCCAGTGAAGTGGATCAGAGGATGTCATTTTACGCAGGATAGAACCAAGGTTCCATTTGCTCTCTCCACCGTCCCATTGGTAGAGGGATTATATGGGGCTCAAAAAGTTGTTGGGTCCCCATGGACGTTTCCAGGATCTTAACTACTCTGGAGGTGAAGTTCTTACCATTATTGCAAAGTAGAACATGGGGACAGACATGACGAGTGAATTGTTTTGATGTAAATGCTGCTGTGGCCTTGGATATTTGGGAAGGAAGAGCAACGGCTTCAACCCAATTAGTAAAATGATCAACGCCTACTAGGATAAATTTGTTTTCACCAGAAGTTTGAGGGAGGGGACCTACTACGTTGAGGCTGATGGTGTGGAACGGTTGTTGAAAGGTATTTGGTTGATATTGGCATCTAGACTTTATAATGTATTGCTTCTTACACATGAGGCAGGCATCCAAGACTTTGACAATAGTTTAAATAATTCCTTCCCAATATTACTGATCTCTGATCCATTAATAGGTAATTTGTTCCCCCATGACCTAGGGTGGAGTGAGCTTCCAGGATATCAGGTACACGTTCTGAGGGCCGAAGGTAAGGCAGCCACTTTACCCCCACTTGCTTGTACAATTTTCCACTTTCCACTTTGGTGTTGTGGGAGTGCCGAGCTAACATTTTCTGGACCGGCTCATACTCATCCTCCCAGTCATTGGGGGGTCATTAAGAAATCATATATCTCTCCACCTCACTGTTGTACAAATGCAGGATGGGCAGCCAAGTTAACCCATTGACATTTATGTGGTGGGTTCCCACACAATGTTCAAACTTCATGTCATAATGCTGTAGCTTTAGATCCCAGCGCGCTAACCACCCAGTACGATTCTTTATATTCTGTAACCATTTCAAAGAAGCGTGATTAGTAACCACAGTGATGGTAGTGACATGCAATAAAGGGCGGTAGTGTTTTACATCTAATAAAATAGCAAGTCACTCTTCTTTGTGACGATGTAGTTGCGTTCCGCCTTTGACAGCATCTTAATGAATTAGGATACAGGATGATATACCCCGTTTTCATCTAATTGGGCTAATATGGCCCCAATGGCATAGTCCGAGGAGTCAGTAAACAAGATAAAAGGTTTAGTATAATCTGGGAGCCGTAGGTAGCCCGTTATTGTAGCAGTTGCTTTAGGGACCAAAACAGCCTTCTGTTCCTCACCCCAATGGAAAGGAGTGATATTTGTCAATAGGCGGACAAGGGGCTCTCTGAGATGGGTGAACTTGGGAACAAACTGGTGGTAATATCCCATCATGCCCAGAAATACATGAATATCCTGTAGATTCTTAGGGGGAGGCATTTTTGATATGGCTTTAACCTTGTCCTGTAAGGATTGGATTCTTTCTTGGAAAATAGCGTGTCCAAGGAAATTTGGCATCCTCTAGAGGAAAGTGCGCTTGGAGGGTTTTAATTTGATGTTGGAGTCATGTAAGAGTTGAAAAACTTCTTTTTAAGTGAGTTAGATGTTCGTTGGAGTCTTTGAAAACACTGTTATGTCATTGAGATAGATGATGACACAACTTAACTTCAGGTCCTGAAAGGTATGGTCCATGGCTCACTGAAAAGTTGTGGGCGCATTGCACAACCCTAGATGAAGTCAGGTGGGTTGGAAAATATCTTCACTGCAAATGAGAGCACATTTCTCCTGGTCTTTAGGGAAAGGTTCATTTTCTAATAGCTGCTAGCCAAGGCATTGGCGGAGAAGAAGTTAGAGCCAGAGAGTTAGGCCAGGGCGTCATTGATGCAGGGGATAGGATAGCTACCCTTTTTTGTGAGGTTATTTATTTGCATCAATCCATGACTATCCGATGGCCTCCGTTTTTCTTTTGATAAGCAAGAGAGGGGAATACCAAGGGCTTTGTGAAGGAACTAGTAACCCTGTGTTAAGTAACTGCTTGAGCTCAGTCCTCATCTGCTGTTCTTCCCCCTTTGATTTGTGGTAAGATTTTGAATGAATGGGACGGGCATCACCCACATCAATGGAATGTCTCCAGTCCTTCATGTGGCCATAATCATTATCTGATTTGGAGAATATGTCACTATATCCTTCCAATAAAGTATGGACCTTTTCCAGCTCATATGGGGTCAGATCATCCGAAATATGGACACTGGGTAAGGTACATAACTGATTATCCGTTGTCAATCCCAAATCCATTGTAGAGCCAAAGAATTGGATACGTTCAATGACCTCTATGGGGACCAATAAGCCTCTGTCAATATCATGGTGTTTTCTTATAACCATGTCCTTGCCTGTGAGGTTTCCCAAAATAATAGTGATAGGTCTCTGGTAGGCTGAGTCTAGTATCCCAGGTAATACCCGAGGCTCCAAGGGGATGCCCTCAAGACTTATGAGATGCAAAAAGCTGTGGTGTGGGATTTGGAGCATGAACTTCGTTTCAACCACTCATTGTTCACCAGTCTTAATCAAGACCTCGTATGAATCATAGAAAGGGATATCATCTCTAGCGTCTACTAAATTGGGCAATTTTTTTGTATTTTTTCTCAGAGGTGGTATAAAGTAAAGGAAAAGCGGAAAAGGGGTATTCAACCAAGAAAGAATATTCGTTATTGCTGGAATCTTTAATGAATAAAACTAAAAGGGCTTTGTAGTTGAGTAATGAGAAAAAAGTTGCTTCAAATTAATTATTCCCTCAAACTCAATCATAAACTGGGTACCTATGAGCATATAATAGGTGTTGTTGTCTAAGGCCACTGCCAGGGCTGATAAGATGAGCTTCATAATTAGAATGGGAAGGGAAGAGTATGCCCCAATGGCATAGATGTTGTTTGGGCCCATAGTTCCAAACTCTTGTTTATACTCCAGTCCAGGAGCCAGCTTTATCTTTTTTATCATCTTAGAGGAGATTACTTTAACCAGGGAGCCAGTATCTAGGATGGCCATCACCCAGACTTTTTGAATGACCACTTCCACCTTGGTGAGGGTTACTTAAACTTAGGAGACAGAGCCAAGACCTTTTTGAGCTGGAAGGTGGAAGTTAGTTTATGAGTGGTCTCAGGGTATTTTTCCAGGATGGATTTCATGATATGGACCTGCTGAAGAGGTCAGATCAAGTCAGCCAGGAGCTTATAAGCATCATTAGCGGTGTTAATAACTGAGGGACTCCCTTTTGTCTTGACTGTGGTATGTTTCCTCAGGAAGGGTGGCCTCATCTGCTCTGCTAGCATTCAATCGATCAAGAACCTCCACTTCAGTGGGTGCTCCTAAAACATAGTAATTGACGTTATCACAACCTCCTCCAGATTCGTCATCAGTAGTGTTATCTAGGCACCTCATAGGGGAATTAATTGAGAGGGTGAGTTTGGGAATGTCAGTGTTCATTAATTGACACCCTTAGTTTTATGGATTTCTTTAGGGAAAGCGATGACTTGTGTACTGTCTGCTACTGATTTGAACATGGGAGCAGGTGTTTTAGCTTTAGCGGCATTTGGCGGAGGCTTTTTGTTAATTCACTTGGTTGCCCGTAGATACAGGTTTTAAGCTGCAGGAGGCCAGGGGGATACAGATTGCATATCAGCGAAATGTGACAACTGAGCTGTGGCAGGAAGAGTTTCAGGGCAGGGCATAACCCAAGACACAGTGTCAACTAAATGTACAGAGCGCCCTTTTGGCGCAATTGATGGAGCAGTTGGGATAAAGTCAAGTGAAAGGGGAATATCTGTTTTGAGTCACACTGTGGGAGCAGGTTTTGGAATAGTCATTATGGTCTCCCTCTGGTGAGATATGGTTGGGAATTCCTCAATAGTTAATACTTGAGGGTTCAACTCAGCCTCTTGAATAGTCTCAGCGTTATAAATATCTACAACTTTAATAGAGCCTCTTTTATGTCATGGACATTCCAAAAATGGTGTTTTACAGAGATGATATGTCGTGCCTAAGATGTTTGAGAAGCTAAACCAGTTAGGATGGCGGCAACAGCATTGTCAAGATAGCATTTTGGTGAGTAACATTGGCTGGGCTGCCCTGTAGAAGCAATCAACAAAGGTGGCAACTGATTTCCCCTCTAGTAGACGTAAGCACATAAACGCCTGATTTTGCCTATGCAAGCTGTGCGTGGATCCAAATTCCTCAATGAGAGCATTTTTTACCTCTGCCTTGTTTTAAGGGTGGCCATATAAGGTACCATCACCTCTTGGGCAGAACTGCTGAGGCAGGGGAGGATATGCTTTCATTTTGGGGATTGGTTAACCATTCTATAATGGCCTCTTAAACAATTAGGAATGAGGCTATGCTATCCTCAACAGGGGTAAATTTGTACCTAAACGTGGGCTTTGAGATGATTGGAGCAGCCTCACGAGAGACTTGGGTAACGCGCTGTTCAAGTGAAGAAATTCAAGACAGTGCACTGGCTAGCTGCTGTGTTAAAGCATCTAGCTGGGGATCAGAGGCAGCGGGGAGAATGTGTGGGTTAATTACCCCCACATTATCCATTTTAGTGTTTTTGTGGTGTACTACCCCCTGTAGTGCGCCACTTGTTGGAATCAGGGTGGGGGTTAAGCTCGCTGATGCTGATTTTCCACAGAGTTCAACAATAAAGCAGGAGAAGTGTTATCTCAAATTCTAAAATAAAGAATAAGAAGGGGTTTTTTCAACACAAAATAAGAAAATATCACTTAGAAGTTATAATAAAAGTTGAGTTTTTATCATTTTTTATTATGTGGCGTCAAGGCGATTAAAAGTGAACCCACTTCCAATCTCATTGCTTAGTATAAATTGATTTGGGGCTTAAAGTGGAATAGGCATCGAATCTATTATTAGCTTTGAGACTAAATAGAAAATATGGTCATTTGATCTATCAAAGCTCTCAAATCTCAGCTCGCTTTACCAGAATGGCTGATTAGGGGTTGCAGTAGCTATGACAGGCCCATGAGGCAAAGATTTTATATATTTGAACAATCACCTTAAGGAAAAAGGTTTCACCTTGCGAGACCCCCTCAAAGGCTATAAAGGAGGGTGTTTTCAGCATAGGTGCTGTAATTATTTTAGAAGTGGGCTGGGGAGGAACCTCCGATGGACTCCCCAGATTTCGGCGCATTTTCAGTGCTAAATGCTTACCCAAATTTATATTTGCCCTTGATGTATTAGTAAAAGGGTTGCCCCAATTTGAGGGTTTCCACCGGGTGTCAACCAGGGTCTTTTGGCCGATTTTTATCTGTATTAGAAATCACAACATTATCATTATCATCATAATCAGAAAATTCCCAGTTTCTGACCGCCAATATTTAATATTTTTGGTGCCACTGGCATGCAGCCAAATGCAGCCTACCAAGTAGTGAGAGGTTTGGGGCACTGACAGCACCAAACATTGCTTACTGCTGGTTGGTTATGCAAAGTCCTCTAGGTTGGTCCAACCCAACCACATGAAAGCTCCTTGAAACAAAACACCCAAAAAGACCACAGGTATGCAAGGTATGCTAACCCCAAAACAAACTTTATTTTTATCCAGAAGCATAAAAACAAAGGTGCCCGCTGACCAGAGCTTGTCTGGGGAGCCACCGCCAATGCTCCCCAGGTAGGGAATGCTAGTGGGAAACAAAATTCCAAAGTGAGCTTTGGAATGGGCAGGTGCACCTTATAAAGGCCGCCCCTCAGGGGCACCACCCAAGTCATTGATTAGGCTTGCACAAGACTAATCTACAACTTGGGTGAGGCACAACCCAGCGCCCAAAACGATAAAGCCAAAAATATTTAAAAACAATCTGACTCAGATTTGGATTTTCCAATACTGAGTCAGAATGTAATGATTGAGATGGGCTCAATTGTTACATTACCCCCTGATAGAAGAGGGCCCCTCCCCAAAGAGGGGCCCCTCAGTGGAAGGCTGCCATGATGAGGGCTTTCTGGGGCAAGTTACCTTGAGCTTCAGGTTAATCAGCCTGGATGCACTCCAGGCCCCTCCAAGAAACACAGATGGTGAGAGCGAATTGGGACTGGGATCCCAGAATCATCCCACTCATCCCAAGGATGCATGCCCAGCACTTGGCTGCGTTGCACCCTCCTCCTGAGCTCCTGTTGGTAATGGTCTTCTCTTCCTGATTCAGGAAAGCGCTTTCCCCAACAGAAAAGCAAGAGGAGTTCATAGTGCAGTGTGGCTGGACATCCAACCCCTTTCTGGGTGGGCCATCCACGGGTGAGAAAGCCCTGCTGGAACAGGTCCCCTTGGTACCACCAAATCCCTGGTGAGCGGAAGGCCCCACAAGGAAATCAACCGATGGTCACTTCAAGTCCAGGGTTGGCCATCAGTCACCAGCTCCTACCGGTGCTGGTTCCTTGACAACTGGGACCAAGAGACCACTGAGGTCAGCCAAACTGGGGATTAGCAGCATGCAGCGCACATTTGACTTTGGAATAATGTTATTATTGGAAAAACTTTAGTTTCCAACTGCCAATAAATAGATATTCTTTTGGTGCTACTGGCAAGCAACCAAATGCAGCCTAACCAAGTAGGGAGAGGTTTGAAACCAACAAAACCAAATTTTGCCTACTACTGGTTGGTTATTCAAAGTCCTCTGGGTTGGTCCAACCCAACTACCCAAAAGCACCTTGAAACAAAACACCTGAAAAAGACCACAGTTATGCAAGGTATGATAACACCAAAACAACCTTTATTTTTATTCAGAAACTTAAAAATAAAGGTGCCCGCCAACCAGAGCTCATCCAGGAAGCCACCGCTAATGCTCCCCAGGTATGAAATGCTAGGGAGAAAATTCCAAACTGAGGTTTGGAACGAACAGGCGCACCTTATAAAGGCTTCCCCTTGGGGGCCTCACCTAAGTCATTGATTAGGCTTGCACAAGCCTAATCTACAACTCAGGCGAGGCACAACCCAGCGCCCAAAACAAAAGAGCCAAAAATATTTAAAAACGATCTGACTCTGATTTGGAAAATCCAAATCTGAGTTGGAATGTAATGATCAAGACAAACTCGATTGTTACAATTATCATCTGGGAGAGGTAATTTTCTGACATTCACCAAGTTAAAGCTGATGCAGGGGTGAACTCCCCCATCATTGGGGCTATTTGCTCCCAAAACGTTCTTTTCACTTATGTGGACAGGCAAATGTCTGACAAGAATAAAGAAGGGGGCAAAGAAGGCTGCCTATCCCCTCATCAACTAGGATGATATAGCTCATGTGGTTTAAAAATATTTTTAATAAAATGGTTTCCCTAACGCTGGAACATTAGGGAAAACCTTTTTGTGCAATGCTTGCAATCCAATTTTCGGTAGTCAAAAATACATAGATTGTTAATATGTAGTTAAGTTAAATTCAGAACTTTGGTTTAGTTTCAGCCAGACATTAAATGATGGGATCAAAATGAGCTTCCACACATACTTTTTAATTAGTTTATCTCATAGTTTTTTTTATAGCCTGGAGGTAGCATTAACCAAATCCCAGTTTGGAGTTTTAAAGAATGCATCTACTGCTGCACTACACAATTAACTTATTTATTTGCTTAAATACTTTAATACATCAGTTTAAATTCTAATAAAGAAATAATGTTATTTATGAGCATGGTTAATAGAGGAACCTTTCTGATGCCTTTGTTTACTGAGTGTATGTAAGCCACTCCAGAGACCCCAAAGGCGTTGAGATTGGATCAGCCACCGTACCTCTACCAAATGGGACAACAGATTCATCCATGGAATTTTGAGTTTCTAACTTGCAACAGGGTAGAAACAATTTTTAAATCAGAAAACCTACAGTCAGCTTGTCATCCCTAAATTGCTTAACTTGAGAGGCTGACTTTCTGCTTAGGGGATCTGTTTATCACAAATTTGACACCAGGCAACCTTTATAGGGTATAATTATCTTCTCTTTGGAAATCCTCTTCTTATGCTACCCAAAGTAGCAACAATTTTTTATCAAAACTGTCCACGCTGGGGCAGACCTTTTATGGACAATCTCTTGTATGTTCTCATTTATGTTGCCCCCCTCTGAACACAGTAAAATCCTATCCAATCTGTCCCTTTGCAGATCATATTCAATGTATCTATGCAAATTAGTGTCCTGTTCTTCTAGAAGATCTCTGACTGGCTACTGTATATTCCCAACTGCAAATTCTGGGCTAGTTACTCGATATCAGATCACCTAAAAAATATAAATGAAACAAAAAAGATAAAGTGATATTCTGTGGAAAGATTTTTAGTAAAGTTAAATTAAGTCTTTATACTTCAGAAATGAAATATAAATGTAAAAAAGAATGTAAATGGAAAGTAAATTTGTTCTGGGGGTTGGCAATATTGTATGAGCTTCATGAACCTCTGACAAGTCTCTTATTGATCTTCACATTGGTGGTGGTATCCATTATGTTTAAAACCTTAATATGTGAGCTCCTTCTCATGGTGGACAACCTTGCACCATGATGGTCGGTGGCCCCTTGATTAATACACACTTCTTGGTCTGGGGCGGCAGTACCTCTTCTGATAATTACTTTATTGCTTGATTTGATAATATAAGGATTCTATTAGGCTTCAATTGATGACTCTTATTCAAAGTGCCTCGCTTTAGGGGTTTGGTCAAATCTCAAAATTAATTGACTACTGCTTTTGGTAATATTATAACAGAAGGTTCATACTCTTCCATCAGGGATAGTTTAGCTTTGTCATTCTTTTGTCATTGTTTAATTTTAGATTATTTTGCCTGCTCCCCAAAAGGTATAAAGGGAAGCAAAATTCGTAGTCTTTAGCGGTAAATTTGTAATCTTCATAAAACAACTTTTTTGCAGCATGAGTAAAAAAATTCTGGTTGCCATCATTTTTAGTTCTTGGATTGCTGATGTCTATATATGGGGGTTGATCAATCCCTTCCATTACTGGAGAGTTTGCCGCAACTTTGCCTGTCTTATATTGGATTTGGCTCATTCCACTGATCAAGGAATGATCTTCTGATACCTTTGTGGCCTCATCCATGACACTTCCCCTCCTAAAAAAGAGACTGGGAAATAAACTTAGGTGCCATGCATGTGCTCTATTAAATAACAAGTTGGTTTTATAGTCCTAGTTGGCATATTTAACTCCTCGTTTTAGCCAGGACAGTTGCAGGGCCAGTCCAGTTAGTCTGCAGTTTCTCTGGCTGTCCTCCCCACAGTGGTAAGACAGTACTTTGTCACCTAGGATGAACTCAAATAGACTAGTCCTTTTCTGGCTTTCATATTGGATTGAAGATAGTTGCCTCTATGTTTCTTGAAGCCTCCAATTGTATTTGGATAAGTTGAATGGCTAGATCTTGTTGATAACTTCTAGGCGGCAGGTTCTTTCAGTCTGAGGTAATGATTAGCTGACAAGGTTGGAAATGCTTCTTTCCACCCATACTGGGCCTTGAATGGCGACATCCTAATCATCTGGTGGTGAGAAGCCTGCATGCCAACAGGCGAAAGGCAGCAACTTATCCCATTTCAACTTATAGTTGAGGTCCAACTTCTTTAGTAACATTACTAAGGTTCTATTTAAGTGCTCCATTTTACTGTAAAAAGTTGGTCTGTAGGGATGTTAAACTGTTGCTTTACTCCAACTAAATCCATTAATTTCCTCATGGCATCTGATATGAAGTTATTATAACTATCTGAGAGTAGACTTGAAAACATCCATGTCTGGCTATACAATTGATTATATAGATATCAGGAAGCTAATTTCGCAGTGTACATCTTGACCACTGAGGCTTTGACCCACTTGGTAAAGTGGTTGATGACTATAAGTGTACCTTTTCTCCACTAAAGGCAGTTGGAAGCGGTTCCACCAAGTCAATGGACATGCTACTGAATGGGGCTGTTGGTGGGATCAGTTTGACTAAAAGCGCTTTTCTAGTAGATGGAAACTCACGTGAGGTATACATAGTTCTATGGCTGGTTAACTTTATCAGACATGGACTCCCGTTAGAACCAATACTTCAGGTAAGCCAACTTCTTCTGAAATCGCACATGGCTGGAATTTTTGTTCACTACAATTACTAGTTTCATTCAGTCACTTGATTGATGTATTAATATCATTTATTCTAAAGTTCTTCTGGAGGTTTCCATTCACACGCTGAGTGTCTTTGAAGCCTTTTCATAAGAAAATCTTTACCTCATACTTTCCATCCTGTCATGCTACTTCTGGAAGGCCATTTTGATTTGTACAGGCGATCACTAATCTGGTGCTTGTAGATGGAAAACTGGAAATCGAGACAGTCTGTCAGCATTGAGGCGCTTGTCACCTGCTCAGTGGATGATCTAGAAATCGTATCCTTGTAGTAGTACTGCACATCTGGTAAGGTGTTCAACTGTATCTTTCATACTCTGCAACCAGCTAAGCGATGAATGATCCATCACAACCTTAAATGTACTCCATACAGGTATGGTCCAAAGTGCTTTACTGCTCAGATCCCTGACAAGCACTTTCTCACCAAGGCATTATAGTTCTTCTTGGCCTTAGTAACCATTTTAAATAGTACTTGATAAGGTTGTCTACCTCTTCTTCTTTTAGTTAGGCAAATTTCTCTCACCTGACTAAAAATATCTCACATCAGTTTATAGGTAAAAGTTATTGTTAAAGTGCAGGTAGGCCAAGATTGGTGCCTCTACCAATTTTTTCTTTAGTTCTTAAAGGCCTGCTTCTGTTCCAGGCGCCATTTAATCTTAGTCTCTTTCATCAGCATGTAGGTGTGGAGTGCAGCCAAGTCCATAAAATGTGGTTAAAGTGATAGGAATATCACACTATCCTGAAAATTTGGATGTCCCACATGCTCTTGGGTAGCTCCATTTTCACGATTTCTTTGACCTTCCCATCCTAAGGCCTGATACCGTTAGGACTGATCTCATACCCAAGGAGCTCCAGTTGCTTCTGTAAGAAGGTGCATTTACTTCATTTCAGTTTTAAGCTTGATGCTCACAGCCAGGTAAAGACTACATAGAGGTGTTGAAGAAATTCTTTGAAAGTCTGGTAGAACCTGGTAATTGTCATGTGAACATGACATAATAGGTGGGACCAACCCCAAAGACAAGGCTGGGCGCCAGGAGGCCCAGAGGGTGAAGTTGCAGGCCCTTCCTGAACTGAAGCACACCCTGGACCAGCACTGGGTTCGGGCAAATTATGCCAAGGTTGGGACCAGTGGTGTGCCAAACGCCAAGCCCCTGATGACAAGCCAGGTGTTAAAACGAATGATATACCAAATGAATGCAGACAGTTCGATTCAGTTTATTGAGGAAGGGGTTTCAAAACCTGTTCCTTTTTTGAAATAACGCGCTTGGGTCAGATTCAACTTCAATCAATCTCTTGAGTGAAGTCAGTTTCGGCCTATTCAACTAATCAAATGGCAGTGTCACCCTATTGATGAGTCAGTGCTTGGGCCCACTGTGGCATAACCCCTAATTCCCCCGCTCAATCTTAAATATGTTTTCCCTGACCAACATTCCTTGTTGGTCGACTTCCCCAATAAACTTTTCCCCATTTTATTCTATTTTAAATTTTATATGATATTTCAAACGCTCCTGTGTGTGAACCTCTTTGAGGAGTCTCACATACCATTACCCATGCCATTGCAAGGACCTTGCAGCTCTCCCCCATGCACCATTTGTTCGCCCAGGTTCCCTCCAACCTGGATCACTTATCCCCTATTGATATGTGCACTGCATCATTTTTACTGGTGTTTTTCTTATAAAATTCGCAATTTTATGCCTCAGCAGTTATGGCTCCTGCACCCTCTGCTGAGCTCTAATCACTTTGGCCCTAATGGCTAGTTCCCTGGCGTTGGCCTGGTGCACCGTGCACTGCCACGCTGGGAACAGGAGAGTTATAAACACTCTCCTTACATTAGTCAACCAACCTTTTTCTTATGTGCACAAACTTTTTCTATGTGGAACTTTTCCGAGGTGGAAACAGTGGCTGTCAGCTGTGGGCTCCAGCTGTCATTAGCCGCACCACTGTTTCCTCTTTTCACCAAAGATTGGAGCAACTTGGCGTTATTATGGTTGCCTCCAACTGGAAAGTATCCACCCTTTGTGTTCGTACCTGGTAGATTTGGACGCTCCAATGTCTGAAAGTTGTGATTCCCCAACTTTCTGCTAAATTTAATAAAATTCATTCCAATAAACAAATTTTCCCTCACCAGCACATTCAGATGATGCTGGCGGAATTGGCGCAGATGGCCTGGGGGTGTTGGCCTTGGATAACGTTGGGCATTCCATTGCAGTCCCGGGGATATGGTAGTTCACATCTAAAATGCGTTTTATAACAAAGTCTTGGACTCTATCTCTGAACCGTTTATTTTGTTCATATGGCCTGGATGAGGACCCTATTCCGGTATATCAAATTACCCCTAAGAACCCACGGTTGACCTCTACCATAATCTGGCGCACTCAGGAGGTGGAGAAGGAACTTCTATTAAAATATGACAAATTATATGCACCTGCAGAAGGCATGGTGGGGTATGTGGCCTCAGTATTAAGAGTGGCCAATATCCCTCCCCTTTTTTAATTCCAAAACAGATTCTGTTGACATTCTTGAGCCAGAAGAAGTTTTTTGGTGAAGTATTGTCATTGTCTTCAATAAATAAAGACTATTCCGGGTATTTTCTATTGACTGCCACCCTCTCCTCTCCTTTAGAGAAGCTCGCCACTACTATTTTGGTGGATACTAGCGCTTCTGGAAACTATATGGACCAGTACTTAGCTGAATACCTTGGGCTGAGTTACTTGCCATGTAATGTGGTTAGAGGAGGGGCGTCCCAAGGTATTCCCACTCTGAAGATATTGGGACAGTGGACTATCAGGTTGGCAAGAACCACTTGTCTGATCACTTCAGTGCGATCAAAAACCTCCTGTTCCCTATCATTTTGGGTGTGGAGTGGTGGCGTAAGTTTGACGTTAGAACTAATCTGAAGGAGAATAACTTGTCTCTCACCATGATGAATGGTCGCACATTTGTTGTGCCTTTGTCAGAAGAAAACGCCCCAAGCAAATTGTCCCATTGGCTCTACCATATCCCTTGTCACCTTGCCTCAATGCAGAAGCCCTCAGAGGAAATTCCTATACCTTCTTGCTTGGAGGGTTTGGAATCCTCTTTTGATGCAGCATCTGCCAACGCACTCCCTGAGCACTCTGAGTTTGATTGTGACTTCAAGCTCATGGTATCTGGTGCGTATCTCTTCCCCTATTTACCCTTTGACTGTCCAGGAGGAGGAGGCGTTGGATGTGTGGGTAAAGGAACTGTTAGCCAAGGGCGCGATTTTTCAGCGTACCTCCCCTGTATGCTCCCCCCTACTCTTTGTAGAAAAGTCTGACGGTACCTTATGCCCATGCGTAGACTATGGTAACCTTAACAACGTTACTGTACCAGACCTCCATCCCATACCTTTGGATTTGCAGATTACACGCTATGTGGAGAAGGCGAAGGTCTTCTCCAAGTTGGATTGCCTCAACGCGTTCAATCAGATCCAGATTAAAAAGGGACAAGAGTGGTTGACCGCATTCCGTACCAGAAAAGGGATCTTTCAGTTTCAGGTCATGCCCTTTGGGCTTAAGAATGCCCCCGCTAACTTTCAACGCCGCATTGATGCAGCTTTGGGGGACCTGTTAGGGGTATGCGCGGTCGCCTACATGGATGATATCCTGGTAATTTTCCCTGATCAGGAGTCCCATGAAGTTTACCTATGGCAGGTGGTGGAGCGGTTAAAGGCAGCCAGCCTTAAATTGAGAATTTCAAAGTGCAAGTTTGTAAGTCCCAGGTCATGTTTCTGGGCAACGTCAGGTTTGACCAAGGACACATGATAACTTCAGACAGGGAGAAGGCGATTCGTGAGTGGCCTACCCCCACCTCAGCTAAGGAATTAAGGCGCTTTTTGGGGACGTGTACATTCCTCAAGAAGTTCACTCCTAATCTGTCTGAGGTGGCGGCTCCCCTATACAAGGCTAGTGGTGCCAAGGTGCTTCAGTGGTTTCCCACTTTGGAGGATGCTTTCCAAGGAGTGAAGTGCACCCTGTTGTCCACGGGTGTTCTTCGCCATGTCAACCCTTCAAAGGAGTTCATTATGTCAACTGATGCCTCCAACTTCGCCATAGTGGCCGCCTTATTACAAGTAGGCGAAGATGGGATAGAGCATCCGGTGGGATATTTTTCTAGGAAAATGTCTTTTCCAAAGTTGAATTGCGCCGTTTACAACAAGGAGTTACTAGCAGTGGTGGAGGCACTGACATATTGGCGTCACCACTTGCATGGCTCTACCCAACCATTCCACGTATGTACAGACCACCGTGCCTTGCTGTACTACCGCGCGCCTCATGTCCTAACCCCATGGCAGATCCATTGGCATGAGACTCTTGCCCAATTTGCATTCACGATGAGTTCACCAAGGGCAAGGATAATGGTTTGGCGGATGCTTTGAGCCGCAACCCTGCTTTGGCTCCCAATCCCAAGGAGGTGGAAGTTTACAACACCCAGGTGATGATTCCTCCAAGTAAACTTCTGCTTCACCGACCCTCTCCTCTGGCCAACGGGCCCGCGCTTGCACCTCTGGAAAACGTGGAGGAATATAGTATGTTTAGAAAGGTCAACCTCTCAAAGCCTCTGTTGGGCGAATATGCTATGGTCCTTGCAAAGAGCGCATCAAATCAAGAGGATCTATCCAGGGGCTATCATGTAAAGGATGAGATGGTGTGGTTCCATGGACGCCTTTGGGTACCTGCTGGACCACTGCGCCTGAAAATTATTCAGGACCATCATGATGGAATCACCTTTGTCATCCGGAGAGAGCAAAGACCTTGGAGTTGATACATCGCACATACAATTGGAAGGGCTTGCCAGCTCATTTGGGCCGTTATTGTAAGGAGTGCCTGGTATGCAACTAGATGAAACCCAATCGTCAACCTTTAGCAGTGTTGTTGGTGCAAGTCTAAAAGGCTGATGGGCCCTGGACTTCCCTCTCAGTTGATTTCATTGTGGAGTTACCAGTTTCTGATGGTTATGATGCCATCATGGAAGTGGTGGACCAGTTCACGAATTTTGCCCACTTTACTCATTGCAGAACCACCAAAATCGCAGCTGAGATGGCTAGGATTTTCATTATCCATGTGTTTGCGCTACATGGGGTCCCCCAAGAAATTATCAGGGACTGGGGCCCTCAGTTTACCTCAATTTTTGGGAAGAGTTGTGTAAGACTCTTCAGATTCGCCCTTGCCGTTCAACTGCCTATCGCCCCCAATCAGATGGGCAGACTGAACGAGTGAAACAGCGCTTGGAACAGTTTCTGCGGTGTTACACCGCTGCAGATCATTCAGATTGGGCTTCTCACCTTCCCATGGCCCAGTTCAGCTACAACAATATCTTGCACTCTATGATCAGATGTTCCCCATTTTTCGCCAGCCATGGCTTTACCCCGCCTTTAACATGGAGCCCAGCTGTGGGTAGAAGGTTGAAGCGGTGGTGGACTTTGCCCTGACAATCAAGAAGGTTCACCAGGGGGTATCCATAAGCTTGGAGGCGGCTATGAAGGTATATAAGGAGAATGCTGATGGGAAGCGCCAAGTGGGTCCCACATACAAGGAAGGGGATCTCGTGATGCTTGATGCTCATAACATCCCAATCAAGCAGACATGTAAGAAGCTCGGACTAAAGAGGATTGGGCCCTACCGCGTTGTTAGAAAGGTGGGCCATGCCTCATACCAGCTAGATCTCCCCCCCTCATTTGGGATCTTCTCTGTGTATCATGAGAGCAAACTGACGTTGTTTGAGGCCCCCCATCAGAGACTCCTGATGCCTATCTCGTTGATGGGGCGCCAGAGTGGGAGGTGGAAAATAGTTGCCTCATGTTATGTTAAAAGAAGACTCGAGTACCTGGTATCCTGGAAGGGCTTTGATGCTGCAGAAAATAGTTGGGTTCCGGCGCGTGACTGTTACATGCCCAAGATCTGATTGACGCCTTCCACCAGTATTTTCCCCAGGATGCTGGGTCCCAACCCAAACTGACCGTCGCTGCCATATAGTTGGCCCCTGCCCACAAGAACCCTTTCTGGCGCAAGCCCTGGAGGGGGGTTGAGCCCCATCAGGAGGGGAGGGTAATGTCATGTGAACATGACATAATAGTGGGGACCAACCCCAAAGACAAGGTTGGGCGCCAGGAGGCCCAGAGGGTGAAGGTACAGGCCCTTCCTGACCTGAAGCACACCCTGGACCAATGCTGGGTTCAGGCAAAATATGCCCAGGTTGGGACCAGTGGTGTGCCAAATGCTCAGCCCCTGACAACAAGCCAGGCGTTAAAATGAGTGATATACCAAATGAATGCAGATGGTTCTATTTAGTTTATCAAGGAGCGGGGTTTAAAAACTTTTTCATTTTTGAAATAACGCGCTCAAGTCAGATTCAACTTCAATCAATCACTTGAGTGAAGTCAGTTTCAGCCTATTCAACCAACTCAGATGGCAGTGTTGCCCTATTGGTGAGTCAGTGCTTGGACCCACTGCGGCATAACCCCTAATTTCCCCGCTCAAGCTTAAATACGTTTTCCCCAACCAACATTCCTTGTTGGTTGACTTCCCCAATAAACTTTTCCCCACTTTACACTATTTTAAATTTTATATGATATTATGAACACTCCTGTGCGCAAACTTCTTCAAGGAGGTCTTGCATTCCATTACCCTTGCCATTGCAAGGACCTTGCAGCTCTCCCCTCATGCAACGTTTGTTCGCCCAGGTTCCCTCCAACCTGGGTCGCTTATCCCCTATTGATATGTGTACTGCATCATTTTTACTGGTGTTTTTCTTATAAAATTCACAATTTTATGCCTAAGCACTTATAGCTCCAGCACCCTTTGCTGAGCTCTAATCACTCTGGTACTAATGGCTAGTTCCCTGGCGTTGGCCTGGTGCACCGTGCACTGCCACGCTGGGAACAGGAGAGTTATAGACACTTTCCTTACAGTAATGTCATCTAAGTAGAGCATCACACTAAACAGATCTAAATCTCTGGAGATTCGGACCATTATGCGCTGGTTCATGGCATGGGGCGCTGCATAGCTCCTTTGGTCCAAGTTGGCTCAAACCATCACTTGATGCTGATTAGGGCGCACTTTTCTTGGTTTTTCCAGTGAGAGCTTAAGTGCCAGTATCTGCCATGGAGCTTGATAATATAATTAAGACTTTACTGCCACTCATGATGAGTTACCACACAAAGCAACAGTCAGAATACCACTGGTTCACTCATCCACACAAATTGTTCAAATGTGAGTAGTTACAATACCATCACCTGCCTAGTAATTAAGCTGGCACACATAGCTTGAATTGATATTGCAAATAACTTAATTTAATTAATTTTGGGAAAATCAAAGTATTCTAATCTAATAAAACCAAGGGAAGGGAGATATTAAAATTAGAGTCACAGTAGTACCTGTTGAGGACTGGTGTTTATAAGCTCAACAAGTGGGTGATGAATAGTCACTAATGCCTGAGGATTATCTTTATGATAGAGAAATAACGGATCAACACAACAATCTGCTACAATGCTAACTCGGATCTGGCTTAAATGGCCAGGTTGGTGCCAAATTAATTAAAAAATTTCCCCCACAATTACAACTCCTGCTCCAATAACAATTTGTGCATTTGCTAAAAGGACGCAGACAAGGTTAGGGCAGTTACAGGTGGCCTCATCTCAAACTCAAATGGGTTCAGCTTACCCAAACCTGTTTTGGAAGACTCGCCTTCACTGGTGATAGGATGTGAGGTTGGAGAGGAGATTTTGAGTCCAGGATTGATTTGCTAATCATTATCATTCAATATTAACTTCCTTAATATAATGTGACTCAATATAGGAGAGACGCCTTCTGGCATGGTGGAGAACTGCAACCTTGCTATTGACAATAACCTTTAGCTACCACTACCTACTAACACCCTCTAGATCTTCACCACCAATTCCTTGGTGATGAAAAGAGGGGAAGAGAAGAAACCTTCAGGGGTAAGCTGTCAACCACCTCTCATCAACCATGTGGGCTAGATCGCCATGGTTGGATAGGGGGTGAGTAAGCTTCTTTACCCCCTTCTTGGCTCTAAAAATGTCCCTCTCAGTTGAGGCGCAGGGGGTGTTTCCCAGGACTCACACTATCCACCGGCCAAGTATCACAGAGAAATAATTTCGCTCTAAGGAGCTTTAAGGAGTTGGCTTGAGTAAGAGCATTTAGTAATCTTTTTTTTTCTTGATTTAGTGGTGGTAGTCTATGACTACGCGATGAGTCCTGTCCTTCTTGTGTACCAGCATTAGCGGTGAAGACCAAAGACTATAAAAGGTCTAATTAGTCTGTCTTCTTTTAGTTGACTTAGTCCTTGGATATTCTCAGCATCTTCAGCTTTTGAGAGGTGGTAAGGTTTTGACTTGAACATTATGGCTGATCTGGTTTCCATTTTGTGGATCTCTCATTTAAAGAATCCTTAGTTGTTAGACCCAGTGTTAAAGATATCTTAAAACTCATTCAGTAGCTCATCCAATTCATGCTATTACTTTGGTTACATCCCAATCCAAGTTTCTCAAAGTCTACTATGGCATTTACTGACTCATTTACATTGCAACTGGTCAGTCAAACCTGTGCAATAATCTTCATTTTTCTACTTTTATTGGCTGGATTATTATAAATCTAATATGACAGTCAACTTTCCTGAGTAGTTGGTATCATAGTCGCCAGGTAAAACTCTTGTTATTGTCTGTGGATTCCATCTCAGCTAAAAAATTACAAGATGAAAACAGCGGAATCTTAACGCTGATTAATAGGGCCATCCATCGTTAGTCTATGCTCAGATCTCCATAGGTTTGTTAGCGCTCAGTTGAAGACCTTTTATCACGCTGACCGTGGAGAGTAGCTGCTTCACACTATTTTATGTAAGGATGTAGTGATATTGGTATATCAACTAATTAATCTGCACTAAACATGTTTATTGCTTCTATGGCTTAGCGCCCTCATCCTCAGATACCAGTGGCAGTTGGTAAGTAAAAATACTCACAGTTTTGTTGTAAATTGATCTTCGCTTCAAACTCAAGAAAAACAGCGGTTATAATTATAAAATTTGTAGTGGTTGTTATTCAAGACCACAGCTGGAGCCATTAGCACCATGCGCTATAAAACATAGTGGTAACGCCATATATTTTCTAAGTGTGGGTAACGTGAGGTCCATCTGTTTATTAAACACATTGTATTTAATGTTAGGCATAGACTTCAGTCTCTTCGTGAGTTTCTATGACATTATGATGACTGAAGCCCCAGTGTCCAACATAGCCAAGACGAGGACTTTCTGGATTACTACTTCTACTCTCATTGCACTCCTTCCAAAAATTATCCCAATTTTCATAATGCCAGCGGAAGACTCATTAATTTTTTTAGGGCTTCCGCGCTCAAATTGGTCATTAGAACTCTTTGATATCTGTTTCTAAGTAAATGAAAGTAGCCATCACCAGCTGCTCTCCTTATTCGATAAAGTTGATGATTTAAGTAGGTTGGTTCACTTGAGCCAAGTAGTATTCATTCAATAATTTCCATCATTTCGTTTACTCTTAACCTAGCAGCTAAAGCTACCGCCCTAGGTGCCCCTAGCGCATGGTACCCTTCGTTGGTTAAGTCCTCATTTTTGTAGTCATCTTCGCCCCAGTATACAGATTACCAGTTCATGGCGTTGGTGGTATCCTCATTATAGGGTGTATCTTTCTTTACAGCAATGTTTAAAGAATAAGATTGGTAAAAGTGCCCATGCTGTTGGAACTTATTGCAAGTAAGTTCTCTATTGGGCTAACTTTCATCTGGCTTGGATCTTTTCCTTTAGTTTTCGCTCTTGTTGTGAGTAGAATATAAAGCCTTGCTGGTCCTTCAAGGGTTTGTTCATAACGCCTTATATTTCATTTCGTACATCTTTGTACATTAAACAATGCTTCTTTTAAGGCCTTCAGGGACATCATGGTTTTGACTGTGAGTGTCATATGCATCTTCAAGGTGGATGCATTTCAAAGGAACTTAGCAGAACTGTTTTCACTGTTGGAAGTCCACAGTACTCGTCATCCATAATTGCTGAGCTTTGTATAAAATCAAGTGATATATTTCCATACTGAATCATTCTTGCCCATCTTTGACAGTAAGAAGTCCTTTTTCTTGTTCTAAATCCTGTTCACTTCCAAACTATGAGAGGATCTCTATACTTTAGTATAGGTTATTCTATAACATAAGCTCAAGAAATGGACTCCTAGGACTTGCAGCTCATACATCCTTGCATGTGGCGATCCTTTCAGCAGTCACTCACGCCATCCTTGCTATTTAATACATATAGTGGAAAGCAGCAAATGCTACTTCTCTTTGTGTAAATATGATCTTGAATAAAATTTTAAGTTTGTGTCTTCTTCAATAGGTTTGGTGCGCATCTTGAGCGTTGGAGTGGCAGTCAGTTGAGTAGCCAGGATTAATGTCTCTAAACAAGTGGCTGCTAAAGATGATGTATGAGGATGTAGTACACTCCAAAGCTGAGCTTTCAGTTCATCCAGGCTCTAATCAAAAGTGTTAAGCATGGAATCAAACCAGTAAAAATGATCTCCATAATCATTCGACGTTTGGATGTTCATACTTTTCTTGTTCTCAAGGAATAAAATTTGATCCTCTATTTTCTTAGTGTCAGATTCAGCTTCACTATGAGTGAAGGTTCCATCACTTGGGATTAAGGCATGCAGGCTTTTCTAGAGGTATCCCTGACACTCAAGCTGGTTTTATAAATTATATACTTTAATTTTAAGGTTTAGAGTCTTGAATGGTTCCTTTCACTATACATGAGTTTAGAGGTTTCATATCCATGGTATACTTTGATATCCTCATTGTTTAATTGTTAATTAAGACTATCATACTATATCTCTAGTCTGATGGTGTAACCCCTGTAGTGAGCACCACAGTCAGCTTGTCAGCTCTAACTCACTTAAATTAGGAGGCTGACTTGCTGCTTAGAGGATCTGTTCAATAATGATTAGATACCAGGCGACCTTTGGAAAGGACATGATCATCTTAAATATGTAAATTCTCTTTTAATGCTACCAATATAGCATTAATATCTTATCAAAACTGTTCACGCCCATGGAGAAACTCTTATGGACACTCTCCAATATTTTATATTTAAGTTGGACACCTCTGAACACAACAAAATACTAGACAACCTCTTTCTTTGCAGCTTAGATCCAAGGTATCCATGAATATTAGTGTCCTGTTATCCTAGATCAGATCTCTGACTGGCTACTTCTGTTGTAAAATTAACCAGATGGATTTTTCCCATAACTGCAAAATTAGGGTTGAGTTTGCCTAGGGGCTGGTAGGCCAATCAGATACCTAGTTTTGATGATAATTTAATAAATATGTGCCAATTTGTGCTCCTCATTTAGTTGGGTCAAGCTATTTTGATTCAATCCGCTAAGCTGAATTTATTAGGAAAAATACTCAATAGCGTATCAATGCTATTTTGATTACTGGTGACTTGAGCTGAGATTAATTGGCCAAATAAATATTTATCTAATTATTAGTAACTTTCACCAAAAACTGAAGATAAGGATATTGACACATTTATTAATATATCTGATTCACAGTGGAATAATAATTCTATGTAAAATTGTGCAAGATTACTGGTTTTTAAATGCCATTAATAATTGAATTATGCACTATCTAGGGATTAGCTGGTGACTTATGCTGAGGATTATTAAACTACCAGCTTTGGTGACTAGAGTTTAATATTAGAGTGAGCAATGGTGATTCCATCGCCTAAGGTATTAAATTACTGGCAAATAAAGGCTGAGGATATTTGATGATTATTTATAATAAGAGTTTATATATATTACTGACTGAAAACTTATGCCCAGGACGAGTCAATTTTATATTAGGTGTTCTAGAAGGACATTCTATGAGGGAACAAGTACCAGTAAAACACTGATGATTGGTTGAGATGCCAGCAATGGATGCTGATTATTGTTGATAGGAGGGCAGCGGATTGCCATGGAAACGCATAGTATAAATAGTTGTAATTACCTCATAACAAAGATCTCTCTTGCACCCATCTTTTTCAGTTGTTATTGGGAAGCTGCTAGATTGGTGAAGATGGGACTGGAGATCCATGATGTAAGTGCGTGGTGATGCACCTTGAGTGGTCAGAGCTTTCAACTCCCCTACCTCAGCCCTACAAGGAAGCCTCAAGGGAACTTGGCCAACTGGCCACCAACAATGAGGGAATAGGGCCATCGGCCATGGGGTGGTATAGACAGGGAGCTGAGCTTCCCAAGATGAGGGGACATAAATTCCAGTGCACACCAGAGAAGGGCCAGCGATTAGTCATGAGGGAGAAGTAGCAAGGGGTTGGGCCACCCAGGAAGGGGTCTGAGGACCCCGGTGCACTCCCAATAGGGGCCAATGCCTCCAAGGTAAAGTTAGTTGCTGTGTTGGTAGTTTGCCTGAAGACTTGTAGGGGGTTGGTACGCCCATGAAGACAAAACAGCAAGGGCTAGAAGTCCTCATACTGTATGGCCTGGCACACTAGCAGATCCCTGACTTAGCGAATTCCATGATTTGTGACAACTGTATTCTGCCTAACTGTAATCACATACTGTTACTATAGATTGGTTCTCTTAAGATAATATGGGAAACAAAAAAATATAACTTATGGTTTTGTGTAAAGGTTTTTTATTTAAGTAAAATGCAAGGCTTTTTATAATTTAGATAAAATTTAAGTGAAAAAATGTTTGTAAATTAAATAATTTGAGAGTGGGGGTTGGCAATATTGTAGGGACTTCAAAAACCCCTGGTAAGTCTCTTCCTGATCTTCCCCTTGGTTATGGCATCAATTTTATTTAGAGCTTCATTCTGAGAGCTCCATCTCATGGTGGATATCCTTGCAATATGATGTTTGATGCCTCTTGCTCTATATCTGCTTCTGGGTTTGGGGCGGCAGTACCTCTTCTAGTATTTACTTTATTGCTTGATTTGAAAATATGCTGATTCTCTTAGGCTTCAACTGCCAGCTAATTTAAAGTACCTCGCTTCAGGATTTGGCTGATTTCTGAGATTGGTTAATAACTACTTTTAGTCATTAAGATGGAAGGCTTGATCATCTCTGTTAAAGTAGTTTGGCTTAGTCATTTATTCATCATCAGCTGGTTACAAATTATTTCACACCAAAAGTATAAAAAGGGGTCAAATTCATAGTCTTTGGTAGCAGATTCATCATTTTCATTTAACGCTTTCTTTGACTGGCAGGTATAAAGCTACTTTGGTTGACATAACCCCAAGTTCTTGTGCCTCTAAGGTCTATATAAGAGGTTGATATACCCTTCCATGACTGGAAACTGCCCACAACTTCACCTGTCTTGTACTGGATTCAGTTATACCAACGGTCATGAAATGATCTTCTGATACTTTTCAGCCTCATCCGTGACACTTTAATAGATTATCAATAGATTATAGGAACTCTCTTTTGGCATGTAGTTTGTATACTGACATAATATTTGAAAATTGGGGTATTCCAAGTATCACATTACTTTAAACTCAAATTCTCTAAGATGTAGGGAAGGCCATTGTCCTAAGCATAATCACCTTTTCGCCTATCCCACCTGTAACGTCTCCCTCCGTTGTAGTAGGGGATTAGAGGATGCTAATTAGACTGCGGGAGGTTGAGGCCATTTGTGCCCACAAGAAGATCTCCAGGGGATGCGTTAATATTTATTGTAACCCCTAGATTTTTAGATATTATCTACCTGCCTCTTAATTACTAAAAAGCTACCCATTGTATGTGGGGCCATGTGTTGCACCACAGCTTAAAGAGCTAAAAGGGATTTCCTTTTAGTGAGGGGTATTGTAACAATTGATTTTGCGTGGTATGGTTTCCCTAATGCTGGAACAATAGGGAATTCCATTTTGTGCAATGGTTGAAATCCAATTTCCCTTTGTCAAAAATTGTATAGATTGTTAATATTTAGTTAAGTTTATTTAAACATTTGGTTTATCCAGCTAGCCATTGATACTGAAATTGAATGTACTTTTACGCCTAAAAAACTAAATATATGTAGCTCTGAGGTTAGATTTATAAACTGGAGATAACCTACCCAAATTCCAATTTGGAGCTCTAGAGAATGCACCCACTGCCACGCTACTATATGTAAACTTAACAATTTACTTGATTATAACTACTTATTAATGTTTAGATTTGAGAAGCATTAATCTTATTTATAGCATGGTTAATAAAAAACCCCTTTGATGCCTTTGTTTACTGAGTAGTATGTAAGCCACTCTTGAGACCTTAACGGCTTTGGTGTTGGATTGGTCACCGTACCTCTGCCAAATGGGCCAACAGAGTCAGTCAGGCATAGCTGAGTTTCCAAATCAAAATCAGAGTGGTAAAAAAACTTTTAAGTCAAAAACTACCAAGATCGCCATAATGTTGAGGACTTACTTTTAGCGTGTATTTAGTTTACCAACAAGAGCTTAGAACTTAGGGTATTCTGAGGGTTACATATGGTAGATGTAGGTAGATGACATTCTACTCCTAAAGGTTATCCCACCACCCTATCTTTTCTCCACCAACTCTTTGGTGGAGAAGATCAAGGGGGTGTCAGGAGTTAGTGATGGCCAAAAGCCATTGCAGAAGTGTTGAAAATTTTCATTCTCAATAATAGGTGTCTCTAATATTGTGCCAGGCCAAATGTATGAAGACTGCTGGCCCTTGCTTTTTCACTATTATTAGTGACCTTTCCTTACAGAGCCTCTGGCAACTCCCCAACCCAGTTGGACACCAACTTCACCTTAGCAGAGTAGCCCCACTTGGTGGGTGTCAAGAATTTTTCATTCTCAATAATAGGTGACTCCCTTAATGTGATAGGCCAAACAGTATGAAGACTGCTGGCCCTTATTTTTTCACAATCATCAGCGACCTTTCCCTAAAAATTTGCTATGCAACCCACCAACCTAGCAGACCAACAACTTCTCCTTCTAAGGCTTGACCACTCGTTATCGCTCAGAGGTCCTCTTTGAGACATGTCCAACGATTGTGGTTCAGCAGCCTCTATTAACTCCCTTAGGGTTCCTCCCCTTCAATTCTTCCAATCCTTCATTATTGCTGCTAGTTGCCCAAGTTCCCGCAGGGTTTCCATCTATTTCAAGGTTAAGAGTTGGTTGTGCTGACCACTACAGGTATTCCAACCCAGCGCCTAACAACTTGGGATTTTGAGTCCCACCTCTACAAGCTAAGCTAACTGCTGTTAACTCAAAACTTAATAAAGATGGGCAAATGAATATTATGTTTTAAGCTTTAGGATATTTTTATTAAGAGGAAGATCAAACTATTTATAGGCATTTCTTGACTGCCTACATCATTGGCATTTATTGCCAGCATCATCAGTACTCACTGGTGATTCTCCCTGCTTAGTATTCATCAGCACTCTCACTGGTGATACTCATTATCCTCAAATGTCCATGATTATATGATCATTAACTTGTCATAATCTGAATTAATTAAATACATTGATATCCTTGGCATAAGTTGCTGGTGTCAAATCAAACCAAAATGCTGTTGGGGATTGTTCCCAATACTTTCACAAAGCCAAAATGCAATTTGACCTTATTCTATTAACATTAAATGTTTGCCATCCTTGGCATAAGTTCCTAGTACTCCAAATTAGATTTAACTTTCTTACAGAAAATCCCACAATCTTTTTCACATGGAGTTGGCACTGGGATAAGAGCCTGCAAAACTTAAATATTTAGTATTATTTAGTTCAACATCTACAGCATAAGTCGCTGGTGTCAAAATTGGCTGAAAGCTCTATCAGGATCATTTCCCAATACTTTTTGACGTCAAATTTAAGAAATTCGTCATCTTAATTGATAATATAAATTATCTTGATAACCTCAGCCTCAGTCACCAGTGTTGAGACCAATCAATTTCCTATCAGGGATGATCCCTGATACTTTCTTAATCCTGTGGATCAAGACAGCTCAACTCAACAAAACGGGGAGCACAAATTGTGGTAATATCATTAAATAATGAATTGAAATTAGCAAACTAATTGGCAAATATCCTCGATTAATTATTATATTAATTTTTGTATTATGTGCGGAATATTACCTGGTTAAAAATCCAACAGTGGGCACCAGTATTTCTCCCCCTTTCTGGGCAGCCTGACCCCTTGCTTCTCCACCTTATATCTAATCCCCAATTGTCCATCACTGGCTCCAATAATTGGGCCAGTTCCCATGGTTGTTCTTTAATTTCAGGTTGGGAATTAGTTGCACTGACCACTTTAGGTGTTTTCACCCAGAACATAACATCTGGTGTTTTTTATTCCTCCTGCACCTCCAAGCTGAACTACATCCACTTTAAAACTAGCAGAGGCAGATATTCACAATTAATTAAAGGAAACGAAAATTTGATTTGATGATATCTTTATTAAGATAAAAATCAAACTATTTATAGGCATTTAATGCCTATCCACATCATAGACATTCATTGCCAGAATCATCAGCACTCTCACTGGCGTTTCTCCTACTTAGCATTCATCAGCATCTTCACTGTCAATTCTCCCTCTGCTTATCATTTGTCAGCACGCTCACTAGCAATTATATCTCTGCTTAACTTGTCATCCTTTAAGATCCATGATTACAGTATATATTGATTCATTATAATCTTAAATTATTATCTATATCAAATTTTCTGTATAAATTGCTAGTGTTAAAAAAACAAATGCTGTTAGGGATTGTTTCTAATACACTCACAAAGTCAAAAAGCGCTTTGACATTATTTAATTAATATTGAATAATTTGTCATCCTCTGCATAAGTTGCCAGTGTCAAAATTGACTTAAATTTCTAACAAATCCTTTCCCAATACTCTCAATATCAAATTTATGCATTTTAAAATTTTAATTAAAAATATCAATTATCCTGAAATTCTTGGCCTCAGTTGCCAATGTCAAGACTCACCAATTTCCTATCAGGGATGTTCCCAATACTTTCTTAATACTGAAAATCAAGACAGATCAACCCATACAAAAATGGGGAGCAAAGTTGGGACTATTGTATTTATATATAATACTTGAAACTAGTAAAAATAGGCAGCAATCATCCTCAATTTATTAATACAATCTTTAAATATGTGAGGTATATCACCTGGTTGAAATTCTAACAATCAGTAAGGTCAAAGTTCCCCACCATGTCAGAAGGCATCCTACCCTAGGTCAGATTTTATTAGTAATAGTAATTTGATATTAAATTGAAATTATATTGTTCAAATCAAACCAAGGGTGATTAGCCTGTCAGGTTAAACCTGCTTCCACCCTGTTCAGGTTTTGTTAAATACAAGCAAAACCTGTACTGGATATAAAAATTCTCAGTGTGGTATATTTGTCCCAAGGTCGATCCGCCTTGAATATTTTATATTGTTCAAATCAATTTTGGACTTAAAATCACTCATTTTTACTCCTCCATTATCACCATTGAAGGCTACCCACCACCAATAGGATTAGACATGTATAACTGTAAACTTTTGAGCTGTGTTGCTCACTATAGCTCTTAAGGTTACTTCACAGGATCTGATGTGTGAGTTGTAATAAGTTGTTGATAATAGTTATATGTGCTGGCAATAGTATGAAGACTATATCATAGTTGAGATTATAAAATTGCTTTGAGTATTGTCTCCAGCTCTAGACTGTTGCTAATTCTCTTCCTTTTAAATCCTTCAAGGTATTAATAGGAGCAAGGTGTAATGAACTGAAAAACTCCAGTTCCAGCTGCCTATTATAAAATTCTTTGGTATACCAACAAGCAACCAAAGCGGACTAACCAAAGCAAGAAAGAGATTTGGAGCACCAACAGCACCAAACATTTCACCTACTATTGGTTATGCTCATCCTCATGATTGGTCTGACTCAACCTGTAATGAACAGTATTAAGCCATTCATTGCATTTTGATTCAGGTTCATATTTTATAAATCCAAATCAATTATTTTAAAAAAAATTTGGTGTTTTTTGGTTTGGGCGCTGGGTTGTGCCTCACCTGAGTTATTGACTAGGCTCTTGAAAGCCTAATCAATGGTTTGGGTGAGGCCCCAGAAAGGCGACCTTTAAGGTCAAGCCCGTGCAATTCTGAACTTCATTCAGAATTCTCTCTTTCTCTCTGGTGGCCTCAGGGCTGCCATTACCTTATCTTACCTGATGATCCGCGCACAACAAGTTTTTGTCATGTCAACAAAAAACTTGGGATTTTGAGGTTTGATCTCCCTTAGATATCCTGTCTTTTCCCTGGTGTGTTTGCGGCATCAGATTATCAGGATCCTGTTCATCAGTGACTTTTTATTCAATAATAAATAAAATAAGATTAATTTTGGGGTTTGCAACCTCACTTACCTATTTCATCTTTTTCTCACTCTGAATTTCCCTAATTCTGAGGTTTACTACCTTGAGAGTCCAGCTCACGCTGGATGTTTGGCGTGAATTGTGTCAAACCTAAGGTAAGATGGCGATCAGAAACTGGGACGTTTCTGACCGTGACATTATTCTGAACCCAAATTAAAATGCAACGAACAGCTTAATAACATTCATTACATCACCCCCTACTAAAGAAGGGCCCCTCCCCAAAGAGGGGCCCCGTAATGGGAGGCTGCCACCATGAGGGCTTCCTGGGGTGATTTACCTCGAGCCCCGGGAAAATTAGCCTTAAAAATTCTGGGCTCCTCATGGGGAAATTATTTTTGGTGTTTGTTGGGTTTGGGCGCTGGGTTGCGCCTCGCCTGAATTAATGATTAGGCTCTTGTGAGCCTAATTAATGGTTTGGGTGAGGCCCCAGAAGGGCGACCTTTAAGGTTGAGCCTGCGCAATTGCAAACTTCATTTAGAATTCTCTCTTTCTCTCTGGTGGCCTTGGGGCTGCCCTTACCTTATCTTACCTGATGATCCGCGCACAACAAGTTTTTGTCACATAACAAAAAACTTGGGATTTTGGGGTTTGATCTCCCTCGGATATCCTGTCTTTTCCTTGGTGTGTTTGCGGCATCAGATTATTGGGATCCTGTTTGTCAGAGACTTTTTATTCAATAATAAATAAAATAAGGTTAATTCTGGGGTTTTCAACCACGCTTACCTATTTCATCTTTTTCTCACTCCAAATTTTTCTAATTACAAGGTTTATTACTTTGAGAGTCCAGCTCACACTGGACGTTCAGCGTGAATTGCATCAAACCTAAGGTAAGATGGCAATCAGAAACTGGGACATTTTAAACTGTTACATTATTCCAAACTGCATGTGCTGCCAGCACGCTACCAGATCCCCAGTTTGGCTGACCTCAGTGGTTGCTTCAGGTACCAGTTATCAAGTAACAGGCACCGGAGGGAGCCAGTGACTGATGGCAAACCCTGGACCTGAAGCGATCATCAGCGCGAAATTCTGGTGGGGCCTTTCCCCCCACCAGGGATTTAGTTGGCACTGAGGGGACCTGGCCCAGCAGGGCTCCCTCACCTACAGACAATCCCTTTGGTATGGGGGCAGCCGTCCAGCCACACTGGACAGCGCGCCCCTTACACGCTTGAGTTGGAGAGAGCGCCTTCCTAGTTGGGATCAGAAGACCGTCACCAACTGGGGCGTGGGAGGGGAGGCGCACCATAGCCAAGCTCTGGGCGTGCTTCCTCATGCTGGGCAGGCTGATTCCATCAGCTAGTCTTGATTCGTTTTTGCCATTTATCTTTTTCCCCGTGAGGGGCCTGGAATTTCTCCAGGCGAAATTTCCTGGGGCTTGAGGTAACTCGCCCCAGGAAGCCCTCATGGTGGCGGCCTCCCATTGTGGGGCCTCTCTTTGGGGAGGGGCCCTTCTTTAGTGGGGGGTGATGTAACAAACAGTATTAAGCCTTTTGTTGCATTTTGATTTTGAGTTCAGATCTTCTGAATCTAAATTGATTTGTTTAAAAAGATTTTTGGTGTTTGTTGGGTTTGGGCGCTGGGTTGTGCCTCGCCTGAATTAATGATTAGGCTCTTGTGAGCCTAATTAATGGTTTGGGCGAGGCCCCAGAAGGGCGACCTTTAGGATTTGAGCCCACACAATTCTGAACTTCATTTGGAATTCTCTCTTTCTCTCTGATGGCCTCGGGGCTGCCCTTACCTTATCTTACCTGATGATCTGCGCACAAAAAGTTTTTGTCATGTAATAAAAACTTGGGTTTTTTGGGGTTTTATCTTCCTCAAATATCCTGTCTTTCCTTAGTGTGGTCATGGCATCAGATTATCAGGATCCTGTTCATCAGTGACTTTTTATTCAATAATAAATAAAATAAGATTAATTTCGGGGTTTGCAACCTCGCTTACCTATTTCATCTTTTTCTCACTCTGAATTTCCCTAATTCTGAGGTTTACTACCTCGAGAGTCCAGCTCATGCCTGATGTTTGGCGTGAATTGTGCTAAGCCTAAGGTAAGATGGTGATTAAAAACTGGGACTTTTCTGACCATTACACAACCACACAAAAGCTCCTTGGAAATGAGCACCCCAAAATACCACAGGTATGCAAGGTATGAAACCCCCCAAAAAAACCTTTATTTTTATTCAGGAGTCATAAAAAGGGGCCCACTGACCAGAGCTCAGCTGGGGAGAAACTGACAATGCTCCTCAGAAGGGACATGCTAGGGTAAGAATTCCAAACTGAGGTTTGGAATGAGTGGGCGCGCCTTATAAATGCAGCACTTTAGAGCTCCTCACCTGAGCTATCAATTAAGCTTACACAAGCCTAATTAACAGTTCAGGTGAGGTACAACCCAGCATCTGAAATGACCAAAACTAAAAATGTTATTAAACGATCCAACTTGGATTTAGAAAATCTAATCCAAGTCAAAATGTAGTGAATGAGACAAACCCATCCATTATATCACCCCCCATTAAAGGAAAACCCCTCTTCAAAGAGGGGCCCCTCAGCGGAAAGCTGCCACAATGAGGGCTTCCTGGGGCGAGTTACCTTGATCTACCAGGAAAATTAGCCCAGATAAACTCCTAGCCCCTCAAAGAAACACAGATGGCAGGATCAAATCACCACTGGGCTGCTGGAATCAGCCCACCTAGCATGAGGAGGTACTGTAAGTCCCGGGAGTCACCTGGCTGTTGATAGGGCCATCTTCCTGTTTTCAAGTAAAAAGACACTGAAGAGGATGGTAGTACCTCTCATTACTCAGGGCAATCTCGCTCACATCATAGATGAGCATTGGGTAACAGCTCTTCCGTTTCAAATCCCACCCCCAGTACCCACACTTACCTCGGCAGAACTGTTATGGATAATTAGTGAAATCTGCGCTGAGATTGTCAAATTAAAATTGGCCAAAATCAAATTTAAAATGGCAATCTGGCCAATGGCCAAATTGTCATTGTTGGATGACTTAATAATGGGAACTGATGCTAAAGATAAGGCTGGGCGACAGGAGGCGAAGAAGGTGAAACTTCAGGCTCTTCCTGACTTGAAACACACCTTAGATCAACGCTGGGTGCAAGCCAAGCATGCCCAGGTTAATACTAATGGGGTGCAGAAACGCCCAGCCTCTTATCTCAGCCCAGGTACTGAAACGAACAATTTATGTTACAAATGAAGATGGTTTTGATTCAGTTAATTGGAGAGCAAGGATTCAAATCCCGTTCAAGTTATGAAATTCTAAGTTCAGGTAAAACACAGCTTCAATCAATTACTCGAGTGAAGGCACTTTTGGTGTATTTTACAAAAATGGATGGAAGCATCTGTTTATTGGAACGTCAAGGCTTGGGCGCACTTCCGCAGAACCTTAATTTCCCTGACCCACTTTAAATATGTTTTTTGTAACCAACATTCTTCGTTGGTCAACTTTCTAAAATAAATTTACCCGTTATTTTACATTTCTAATGGTTTCTTGGGCGAAGTTGGTGGTGGACCTCTTTTGGGAGGTCTCCAACTATGTGGGCCACTACCTCTTATCACAATTTACCCAAATCCCAGGTGCTTTCTTGGGCCGTTTAGGTCCCCTTCAGATTGAGGCACCCAAGTATACTAGCGCCAAGTTACACTTGATTATGGACTCCCCTTTGGGGTCCACTCAAGTTTAGATGTTTCTTGCTTACCTGGTCTTATATGTGGCGCTTTACACCCTTGCCTGGGGTACCTTTTGCCCAGGCACCATTTGAGGTGCCTCATTTCCCATTCTCTTAATGGCTAGTTCCCTAGTAATGTGGGTTTGCATCCCACATCACCTTGCTGGGAATGAGAGAGTTACAGACACTCTCTTGACGCAAATCTTAAATGGCTGGGAAGTCAAGAAGACTGAGGTATTGGATGTAATGCCTGACAGTTCCAATTTGATCAATATGCTGATTGAACAAAGCACACTCCCACCAAAATTGTCAAAAATCATCCTTGACAATCAGGCTATAGCATTGAGTGCCACTGATGAGGGTTTAAAGCCCCCAGTTGGTAATTTGGGTGTTGTGGCCGATGTGATGCTACTGATCAAACAAATGGTCCATCGACTGAGCACGGGCAGGTTGGGTGTCCCAAACCCATTCCCAACCAAATGGACCCGCCCCTATGTGGGGTGGCCTTGGGGGATTCCTGTCACTTGTTGGGCCAAACACTGTCACACTAACAATTGGAAATGTAGCTAAGCCTCAGTTTGGATGTTTGAAGTCAAACTGATAGCGCCTCAGCCCACCACCATATTTGCGATGTCAGTTCTCAAGGAACAAACCTGCCCATTCTCAAACAATTCGCGGGTAAGTTGAAATTGAGGGTCCTAATCCCAGCTTGTCACTACCTCAATCAACCACTACTTGATCAGTTGCATAGCACTGAGAAAATTGTTGGTCAATTTTATTACTTTCCCTTCAAATAAAATTTTGCCAAAAAACCAAACAATTATTATTATCTCTTCTGACCGCATCCCTGATGGCGTTTCCCTGGTGGCCCATCAGTCCATATACTGGATGGGCTCTACTAGTACTTTTGGTCATTATGGCCCCCTCTGTCATTGATTGGGTCCAGTGAGTTCAATATTTTTGGCTCTACAACCCCAATATTACTAACTTCCAGCAGCAATACATGGGGATCCTGTGGCCATATGTCCACCAATTGAAATAGAGAATCCATCTCCTTGCCACCCCAGTTGGAATGGCCCCATATGCCAAGGACCTCACTGAGACTATCTCAGTTATCCCACCCCCTGCAGCAAGACCTCCTGGGTCGGGAGTGGGTTCAGTGTGGTTCATCATTAGGATTATACTTATTATTTTTGCTGCACCAACAATTCTTTGTTTCCCAACGCCTGGCTCCATATCAAGTCATTCAGTTGGCAATGCCTTTGGCATTCTGGCTTGCTTTTTGGGTGCTTATGAATCCCAACTGGCAGGCCGGTCTAAACCTCTTCTGCCATTTCCACGACGTAATTGACCAACCATTATTTCCAGCCACTTCCGACTTGTTCTTTGAACT